>VCII01000217.1:0-122928 GCA_006030095.1 Triplophysa siluroides | reverse complement strand
CCCCTGGTCCAAAGACATGCATGGTAGGTTGATTGGCATCTCTGGAAAAATTGTGCGTGAGTGAATGAATGAGTGAGTGTGTGTGCCCTGCGATGGGTTGACACTCCATCCAGAGTGTATCCTGCCTTGATGCCCGATGACTCCTGAGATAGGCACAGGCTCCCCGTGACCCGAGGTAGTTCGGATAAGCGGTAGAAAATGGAATGGAAAAAAAAGTTTAGTGGTTTTAATTCACGATTTCTAATAAGTTTCACAAACGGATGGTCTCTTCCTGTAGGGGGCATCCCACACTATATGCACACCATATATGGACTTATTTTAATGTATCATTTGGGAGAAAAGGTCATTTTAACACTTTAAATGGCCATAGAAACTTGATTTCTAATAAGTTTCACAAACGGGTGGTCTCTTCCTGTAGGGGGAATCCCACATTATATGCACACCATATATGGACTTATTTACTGTATCATTTGGGAGAAAAGGTCATTTTAACACTTTAAATGGCTATAGAAACTTGATTTCTAAAAAGTTTCACAAACGGATGGTCTCTTCCTGTAGGGAGCATCCCACACTATATGCACACCATATATGGACTTATTTTACTTTAGCATTTGGGAGAAAAGGTCATTTTCCCACTTTAAATGCCTATAGAAACACTATATCTAATTTCACAAACGCGTGTCTCTTCCTGTAGGGGCATCCCACACTATATACAAACCATATATGGCCTCATTTTACTGTAGCATTTGGGAAATTGTCCTTTTTCCTCTTTAAATGCCTATAGAAACACGTTTTTTAATAAGTTTCACAAATGCGTGGTCTCTTCCTGTAGGAGGCATCCCACACTATATAGAAACCATATATGGCCTCATTTTACTGTAGCATTTGGGAGAAATTTACATTTTCCCACTTTAAATGCCTATACAAACACTATTTCACAAACGCGTGGTCTCTTCCTGTAGGGGGCATCCCACACTATATACAAACCATATATGGCTTCATTTTACTGTAGCATTTGGGAGAAATTGACATTTTTCCTCTTTAAATGGCTATAGAAACTTGATTTCTAATAAGTTTCACAAACGGGTGGTCTCTTCCTGTAGGGGGAATCCCACACTATATGCACACCATATATGGACTTATTTTACTGTAGCATTTGCGAGAAATTGACATTTTTCCTCTTTAAATGCCTATAGAAACACTTTTTTTAATAAGTTTCACAAACGCGTGGTCTCTTCCTGTAGGGGGCATCCCACACTATATACAAACCATATATGGACTTATTTTACTGTAGCATTTGGGAGAAATTGACATTTTTCCACTTTAAATGCCTATAGAAACACTATTTCTAATAAGTTTCACAAACGGATTTTCTCTTCCTGTAGGGGGCATCCCACACTATATACACACCATATATGGACTTATTTTACTGTAGCATTTGGGAGAAATTGACATTTTTCCTCTTTAAATGCCTATAGAAACACTTTTTTAATAAGTTTCACAAACGCGTGGTCTCTTCCTGTAGGGGGCATCCCACACTATATACACACCATATATGGCCTCATTTTACTGTAGCATTTGGGAGAAATTGACATTTTTCCACTTTAAATGCCTATAGAAACACTATTTCTAATAAGTTTCACAAACGGATTTTCTCTTCCTGTAGGGGGCATCCCACACTATATACAAACCATATATGGCTTCATTTTACCGTAGCATTTGGGAGAAATTGACATTTTTCCTCTTTAAATGCCTATAGAAACACTTTTTTTTATAAGTTTCACAAATGCGTGGTCTCTTCCTCCAGGGGGCATCCCACACTATATACAAACCATATATGGACTTATTTTACTGTAGCATTTGGGAGAAATTGACATTTTTCCACTTTAAATGCCTATAGAAACACTATTTCTAATAAGTTTCACAAACGGATTTTCTCTTCCTGTAGGGGGCATCCCACACTATATACACACCATATATGGACTTATTTTACTGTAGCATTTGGGAGAAATTGACATTTTTCCTCTTTAAATGCCTATAGAAACACTTTTTTAATAAGTTTCACAAACGCGTGGTCTCTTCCTGTAGGGGGCATCCCACACTATATACACACCATATATAGCCTCATTTTACTGTAGCATTTGGGAGAAATTGACATTTTTCCACTTTAAATGCCTATAGAACACTATTTCTAATAAGTTTCACAAACGGATTTTCTCTTCCTGTAGGGGGCATCCCACACTATATACAAACCATATATGGCTTCATTTTACCGTAGCATTTGGGAGAAATTGACATTTTTCCTCTTTAAATGCCTATAGAAACACTTTTTTTATAAGTTTCTCAAATGCGTGGTCTCTTCCTCCAGGGGGCATCCCACACTATATACAAACCATATATGGCTTCATTTTACTGTAGCATTCGGGAGAAATAGACATTTTTCCTCTTTAAATGCCTATAGAAACACTTTTTTAAATAAGTTTCACAAACGTGTGGTCTCTTCCTGTAGGGGCCATCCCACACTATATACAAACCATATATGGCTTCATTTTACTGTAGCATTTGGGAGAAATTTACATTTTTCCCCTTTAAATGCCTATAGAAACACTTTTTTTAATAAGTTTCACAAACGCGTGGTCTCTTCCTGTAGGGGGCATCCCACACTATACAAACCATATGGCTTCATTTTACTGTAGCATTTGGGAGAAATTGACATTTTTCCTCTTTACATGCCTATAGAAACACGTTTTTTAAATAATTTTCAAAAATGCGTGGTCTCTTCCTCCAGGGGGCATCCCACACTATATACAAACCATATATGGCTTCATTTTACTGTAGCATTTGGGAGAAATTGACATTTTTCCTCTTTAAATGCCTATAGAAACACTTTTTTTAATAAATTTCACAAACGCGTGGTCTCTTCCTGTAGGGGGCATCCCACACTATATGTACACCATATATGTCCTCATTTTACTGTAGCATTTGGGAGAAATTGACATTTTTCCTCTTTAAATGCCTATAGAAACACTTTTTTTAATAAGTTTCACAAACACGTGGTCTCTTCCTGTAGGGGGCATCCCACACTATATACAAACCATATATGGCCTCATTTTACTGTAGCATTTGGGAGAAATTGACATTTTTCCTCTTTAAATGCCTATATAAACACTTTTTTAAATAAGTTTCACAAATGCGTGGTCACTTCCTCCAGGGGGCATCCCACACTATATATAAACCATATTTGGCCTCATTTTACTGTAGCATTTGGGAGAAATTGACATTTTTCCTCTTTAAATGCCTATAGAAACACTTTTTTTAATAAGTTTCACAAACGCGTGGTCTCTTCCTGTAGGGGGCATCCCACACTATATACACACCATATATGGACTTATTTTACTGTAGCATTTGGGAGAAATTGACATTTTCCCACTTTAAATGCCTATAGAAACACTATTTCTAATAAGTTTCACAAACGGATGTTCTTTTCCTGTAGGGGGCATCCCACACTATATACACACCATATATGGACTTATTTTACTGTAGCATTTGGGAGAAATTGACATTTTTCCTCTTTAAATGCCTATATAAACACTTTTTTAAATAAGTTTCACAAATGCGTGGTCACTTCCTCCAGGGGGCATCCCACACTATATATAAACCATATTTGGCCTCATTTTACTGTAGCATTTTGGAGAAATTGAAATTTTCCTCTTTAAATGCCTATAGAAACACTTTTTTAAATAAGTTTCACAAACGCGTGGTCTCTTCCTGTAGGGGGCATCCCAAACTATATACAAACCATATATGGCCTCATTTTACTGTAGCATTTGGGAGAAATTGACATTTTTCCTCTTTAAATGCCTATAGAAACACTTTTTTTAATAAGTTTCACAAACGCGTGGTCTCTTCCTGTAGGGGGCATCCCACACTATATGTACACCATATATGTCCTCATTTTACTGTAGCATTTGGGAGAAATTGACATTTTTCCTCTTTAAATGCCTATAGAAACACTTTTTTTAATAAGTTTCACAAATGCGCGGTCTCTTCCTCCAGGGGGCATCCCACACTATATACAAACCATATATGGCCTCATTTTACTGTAGCATTTGGGAGAAATTGACATTTTTCCACTTTAAATACCTATAGAAACACTATTTCTAATAAGTTTCACAAACGGATTTTCTCTTCCTGTAGGGGGCATCCCAAACTATATACACACCATATATGGACTTATTTTACTGTAGCATTTGGGAGAAATTGACATTTTTCCTCTTTAAATGCCTATAGAAACACTTTTTTTAATAAGTTTCACAAACGCGTGGTCTCTTCCTGTAGGGGGAATCCCACACTATATACAAACCATATATGGCCTCATTTTACTGTAGCATTTGGGAGAAATTGACATTTTTCCTCTTTAAATGCCTATATAAATACTTTTTTAAATAAGTTTCACAAATGCGTGTTCACTTCCTCCAGGGGGCATCCCACACTATATATAAACCATATTTGGCCTCATTTTACTGTAGCATTTGGGAGAAATTGACATTTTTCCTCTTTAAATGCCTATAGAAAAACTTTTTTTAATAAGTTTCACAAACGCGTGGTCTCTTCCTGTAGGGGGCATCCCACACTATATACACACCATATATGGACTTATTTTACTGTAGCATTTGGGAGAAATTGACATTTTCCCACTTTAAATGCCTATAGAAACACTATTTCTAATAAGTTTCACAAACGGATGTTCTTTTCCTGTAGGGGGCATCCCACACTATATACACACCATATATGGACTTATTTTACTGTAGCATTTGGGAGAAATTGACATTTTTCCTTTTTAAATGCCTATATAAACAATTTTTTAAATAAGTTTCACATATGCGTGGTTACTTCCTCTAGGGGGCATCCGACACTATATATAAACCATATTTGGCCTCATTTTACTGTAGCATTTGGTAGAAATTGACATTTTTCCTCTTTAAATGCCTATAGAAACACTTTTTTTAATAAGTTTCACAAACGCGTGGTCTCTTCCTGTAGGGGGCATCCCACACTATATGTACACCATATATGTCCTCATTTTACTGTAGCATTTGGGAGAAATTGACATTTTTCCTCTTTAAATGCCTATAGAAACACTTTTTTTAATAAGTTTCACAAATGCGCGGTCTCTTCCTCCAGGGGGCATCCCACACTATATACAAACCATATATGGCCTCATTTTACTGTAGCATTTGGGAGAAATTGACATTTTTCCACTTTAAATACCTATAGAAACACTATTTCTAATAAGTTTCACAAACGGATTTTCTCTTCCTGTAGGGGGCATCCCAAACTATATACACACCATATATGGACTTATTTTACTGTAGCATTTGGGAGAAATTGACATTTTTCCTCTTTAAATGCCTATAGAAACACTTTTTTTAATAAGTTTCACAAACGCGTGGTCTCTTCCTGTAGGGGGCATCCCACACTATATACAAACCATATATGGCCTCATTTTACTGTAGCATTTGGGAGAAATTGACATTTTTCCACTTTAAATGCCTATAGAAACACTATTTCTAATAAGTTTCACAAACGGATGTTCTCTTCCTGTAGGGGGCATCCCACACTATATACACACCATATATGGACTTATTTTACTGTAGCATTTGGGAGAAATTGACATTTTTCCTCTTTAAATGCCTATAGAAACACTTTTTTTTAATAAGTTTCACAAATGCGTGGTCTCTTCCTCCAGGGGGCATCCCACACTATATACAAACCATATATGGCTTCATTTTACTGTAGCATTTGGGATAAATAGACATTGTTCCTCTTTAAATGCCTATAGAAACACTTTTTTAAATAAGTTTCACAAACGCGTGGTCTCTTCCTGTAGGGGCCATCCCACACTATATGTACACCATATATGTCCTCATTTTACTGTAGCATTTGGGAGAAATTGAAATTTTTCCTCTTTAAATGCCTATAGAAACACTATTTCTAATAAGTTTCACAAACGGACGTTCTCTTCCTGTAGGGGGCATCCCACACTATATACAAAACATATATGGCCTCATTTTACTGTAGCATTTGGGAGAAATTGACATTTTTCCTCTTTAAATGCCTATAGAAACACTTTTTTTAATAAGTTTCACAAATGCGTGGTCTCTTCCTCCAGGGGGCATCCCACACTATATACAAACCATATATGGCCTCATTTTACTGTAGCATTTGGGAGAAATTGACATTTTTCCACTTTAAATGCCTATAGAAACACTATTTCTAATAAGTTTCACAAACGGATTTTCTCTTCCTGTAGGGGGCATCCCACACTATATACACACCATATATGGACTTATTTTACTGTAGCATTTGGGAGAAATTGACATTTTTCCTCTTTAAATGCCTATAGAAACACTTTTTTTAATAAGTTTCACAAATGCGTGGTCTCTTCCTCCAGGGGGCATCCCACACTATATACAAACCATATATGGCCTCATTTTACTGTAGCATTTGGGAGAAATTGACATTTTTCCTCTTTAAATGCCTATAGAAACACTATTTCTAATAAGTTTCACAAACGGATTTTCTCTTCCTGTAGGGGGCACCCCACACTATATACACACCATATATGGACTTATTTTACTCTAGCATTTGGGAGAAATTGACATTTTTCCTCTTTAAATGCCTATAGAAACACTTTTTTTAATAAGTTTCACAAACGCGTGGTCTCTTCCTGTAGGGGGCATCCCACACTATATACAAACCATATATGGCTTCATTTTACTGTAGCATTTGGGAGAAATTGACATTTTCCCACTTTAAATGCCTATAGAAACACTATTTCTAATACGTTTCACAAACGGATGTTCTCTTCCTGTAGGGGGCATCCCACACTATATACAAACCATATATTGCCTCATTTTACTGTAGCATTTGGGAGAAATTGACATTTCCCCTTCAGTCGGTCTCTCGACGTTGTGTTGAGAGACGACTGGGGTTTGATCTTGAGAACCTATCATCTCCGAGAGGAATTTCTAAACGCCAATAGGATTGGCGAATGGCACGCCCACGCCAGTCTCCGCCCCGTACATACGGGTATAAAAGGAAGATGGCGGCGGTCATTCACCCACCTTTTTGTTCTTCGGAACTAAGTGCAGTTTATGTTGCACGTTATTATCTTCGAGAGTGTTTCTTCTCCTGCCGGCGCGACGCGGTAGCAGCGGATCCCTTCTCGTGACGGCTTCCACTCGACGTTTCAACATTTCGGCAGTTTAACACAGAGCCTATTCTAAAAGAGCATATTTCTCCAGCTGCTGAGCATGTCTCGCAGCTGTGTCCTTAGGTGTAACAGACTCATCCCCGAGTCAGACGGCCATGAAACCCGCGTCACATGTTTGGGCATCAAGCATGCTGAAGCCGGTTTCGTTGATATGATATGTTCTGTCTGCGAGGACATATCTATCAAGGTGTTGCGGTCACGGCTGGCGACGTTCTTCGGGACTGTTGCCGCCAACCCGCTCGCTTGTCAGGCGAGTCTGACTGCCGCTTCGGCGAAGTCGACCGCCTCGACGAGCAGCGGGGGTGATATGGGGATCTCTATGGATGTCGCTCGGCCAGCTCCGGCTCGGCGGACCGCCCATACCCCAGTTCGCTCACCTGGTGCGTCCCCGATGGGCGGCGGTTGACCGTTCCATAGCGGGAAGGCTCGTAAACGGGGTGAGGACGAATCTCTGTCGCGGCATCGGACGGCTGCCTACTGTCATCTGACGCGGACGATCTCTCCGAGCTCCCGCCCACAAGCGGTAGAGCTCGTGATGGGACCGACGCGGAGATGTCGGCCGTGCTAACCCGGGCGGCCGCGAGCATCGGGTTGAGGTGCGTCACGCCCTCCCTGAAGCGCTCGCGGCTGAACGAATGGTTTCTGGGGGCGGGGCACGGTGAAAACCGCGAACCACCCAGGTGCCGTTCTCCCGGAGGTGCATGAGGAGCTCACGAGCGTGGAGTGCGCCCCTTTCGGCGTGTTCCACACTCATGAGCTCTGCAGCTGTGACTTCCCTGGAGGGCGGAGTGGCCCGAGCCTATGTTGACAGCCCACGGGTGGAGCGTGCTGTAGCGGTGCAACGGTGCCCGCAGACGGCTGCCACCTGGGGGCGTCGACCTAGACTCCCGTCCAGAGCGTGTAGGCTCTCCTCGATATTCGGGTCGAGGGCTTATAACGCTGCTGGACAGACGGCTCCCGCTCTCCGCGCTATGGCGATCCTCCAGGTCTTTCGGGCTAAAGCCCTGGAAGGACCTGGATGAAGGGAAGCCTGACCCCACTCGCATAAGTGAGTTGCACACTGCCACAGACCTCGCGCCCTGTGCGACGAACGCCACGGCAGGAGCACTGGGTCGGACGATGCCCACTGTGGTGGCCTAAGGAAGGCATCTGTGGCTAAGCCTTGCACAGATGGGTAACGTCCAGAAGGCCCGCCTTCTGGACACGCCTATCTTGCAAGCCCGGCTGTTTGGAGACACCATGGAGGACGTCATTAGTTCTCCGCGGTGCAGAAGCAGACTAGGGCAATACCGCAGATATTGCCTCGCCGCGGCATGACCACCCATAGGTCGTCACGTCCCCGAGCGCAGCCTGCTTCCCGACAGCCCCGCCCCTCCGCAGTGGTGCCTCCGGTGCAGGGCTCTCCCAGAGGGTAGCCCGCCCGAGACGCAGACCAACGCGGAGGAGAGCGACCCCCCCCGTCAGCAGCCCGCAAGGGAGGACCCAAGCGGCCTAATAAGTTTCTTCCTACTCTTCCTGTAGGGGGCATCCCACACTATATACAAACCATATATGGCTTCATTTTACTGTAGCATTTGGGAGAAATTGACATTTTCCCACCAGTCGGTCTCTCGACGTTGTGTTGAGAGACGACTGGGGTTTGATCTTGAGAACCTATCATCTCCGAGAGGAATTTCTAAACGCCAATAGGATTGGCGAATGGCACGCCCACGCCAGTCTCCGCCCCGTACATACGGGTATAAAAGGAAGATGGCGGCGATCATTCACCCACCTTTTTGTTCTTCGGAACTAAGTGCAGTTTATGTTGCACGTTATTATCTTCGAGAGTGTTTCTTCTCCTGCCGGCGCGACGCGGAAGCAGCGGATCCCTTCTCGTGACGGCTTCCACACGACGTTTCAACATTTCGGCAGTTTAACACAGAGCCTATTCTAAAAGAGCATATTTCTCCAGCTGCTGAGCATGTCTCGCAGCTGTGTCCTTAGGTGTAGCAGACTCATCCCCGAGTCAGACGGCCATGAAACCCGCGTCACATGTTTGGGGATCAAGCATGCTGAAGCCGGTTTCGTTGATATGATATGTTCTGTCTGCGAGGACATATCTATCAAGGTGTTGCGGTCACGGCTGGCGACGTTCTTCGGGACTGTTGCCGCCAACCCGCTCGCTTGTCAGGCGAGTCTGACTGCCGCTTCGGCGAAGTCGACCGCCTCGACGAGCAGCGGGGGTGATATGGGGATCTCTATGGATGTCGCTCCGCCAGCTCCGGCTCGGCGGACCGCCCATACCCCAGTTCGCTCACCTGGTGCGTCCCCGATGGGCGGCGGTTGACCGTTCCATAGCGGGAAGGCTCGTAAACGGGGTGAGGACGAATCTCTGTCGCGGCATCGGACGGCTGCCTACTGGCATCTGACGCGGACGATCTCTCCGAGCTCCCGCCCACAAGCGGTAGAGCTCGTGATGGGACCGACGCGGAGATGTCGGCCGTGCTAACATCGGGTTGAGGTGCGTCACGCCCTCCCTGAAGCGCTCGCGGCTGAACGAATGGTTTCTGGGGGCGGGGCACGGTGAAAACCGCGAACCACCCAGGTGCCGTTCTGCCGGAGGTGCATGAGGAGCTCACGAGCGTGGAGTGCGCCCCTTTCGGCGTGTTCCACACTCATGAGCTCTGCAGCTGTGACTTCCCTGGAGGGCGGAGTGGCCCGAGCCTATGTTGACAGCCCACGGGTGGAGCGTGCTGTAGCGGTGCAACGGTGCCCGCAGACGGCTGCCACCTGGGGGCGTCGACCTAGACTCCCGTCCAGAGCGTGTAGGCTCTCCTCGATATTCGGGTCGAGGGCTTATAACGCTGCTGGACAGACGGCTCCCGCTCTCCGCGCTATGGCGATCCTCCAGGTCTTTCGGGCTAAAGCCCTGGAAGGACCTGGATGAAGGGAAGCCTGACCCCACTCGCATAAGTGAGTTGCACACTGCCACAGACCTCGCGCCCTGTGCGACGAAGGCCACGGCAGGAGCACTGGGTCGGACGATGCCCACTGTGGTGGCCTAAGGAAGGCATCTGTGGCTAAGCCTTGCAAAGATGGGTAACGTCCAGAAGGCCCGCCTTCTGGACACGCCTATCTTGCAAGCCCGGCTGTTTGGAGACACCGTGGAGGACGTCATTAGTTCTCCGCGGTGCAGAAGCAGACTAGGGCAATACCGCAGATATTGCCTCGCCGCGGCATGACCACCCATAGGTCGTCACGTCCCCGAGCGCAGCCTGCTTCCCGACAGCCCCGCCCCTCCGCAGTGGTGCCTCCGGTGCAGGGCTCTCCCAGAGGGTAGCCCGCCCGAGACGCAGACCAACGCGGAGGAGAGCGACCCCCCCCGTCAGCAGCCCGCAAGGGAGGACCCAAGCGGCCCTGACGGGAAACCCGGGGGAAACATCGGGTCCGACTCTGCCATTCTTCGCGGGGTCGGGACGAGACGCTACCTGCCGCGTCTCCATCAGTGGGCCTTTTCCAAGGCCCAGCACCCACCTCCTCATTAAGAGAGTTGTCTTCCCTGGGTTCCCTTCCTCCACAGCACCCTCAAGCAGACGGTGGTGAGGATGGATAGCGCGGCCGAACACAACCTCCACGTGACGTTGGTCGACCAGCGCCTTAAAGCAGGTAGGTCAATAGAGCCGTCAACCTCCCCCATGGTGCGAGGTGACCGTTATATCAGCCATCGAACCAGCCCTCCCAGGTATGGTGAAGGAGATCGCCTCTCTGACCCTGTTGTCACGGTGCATCAGCCCGTCTCGGTGGCTGGAGAGGACGATCCATCCCGGTTATACGATCCAGTTCGCCATGCGCCCACCGAAGTCTCGGGGCATTCCGTTCACCTCGGTGCGAGGAGGGAATGCCCCCGTACTTCGGGAGGAGGTCGCCGCCCCGCGGCGAACATGTGGTCGATTCCGTCCTGATAACCGAGATGTTCTTGGGGTTACTCCCATACTTCATAGTGCCTGAAAAGGAGGGGGGGCGGGGCAGCGCCCCATCTTGGATCTGCATCTCCTAACAGGCACCTCCGGTTGCAGTTTAGGATCTTGACGCAGGTGCACATCTGCCTCCTCGGGTTTGTATAAACTCAGTGAGGCCGCCTTGTCCCCTCTGGGTACAGGCGTGCGAAGGCTCAGCTGTCTCGGCGACTGTTGCCTTGGGCACACTCGTGAGATGTTGGGTACGCGAGGGACCTCGTGCTTCGGCACCTAGACCGTCTCGGGCCTCAGGTCAACTGGGAGAAGAGCCTGCTCACCCAACGCTGAGCACCTTTTCTCTCGGTATGGAACTAGACTCTGTTTGGATACCAGCGGCTCACTGCGAGCGCGCACAGTTAGTGCTGCACTACCTGACACGGATCAGGTAGGGTCCAGCGGTCCCACCGAAAACACTTCGGAGGCTCCTAGGGCATGTGACATCCTCGGCAGGGGTATCCCGCTCGGGTTGATGTCTGTAAGATCGCTTCAGCACTGGCTTCAGAGTCGGGTTCCGGGAACGGCGTAGCACCCCAACGCTAGGCGGATGACGGTTACGCCTCAGTGCTGGTGTACCCTCATTCCTGGTCAGATTTGACCCTTCCGAGCAGGGGTTCCGCTCGGGCAGGTCGAGGCGCGTCGTGGCACGGCTGACGCCTCCCTGAAGGGATGAGGGGCAGTGTGCAACGGGCACGCAGTAGCGGACTGGGACGGGTCCCAACTGTGACGGCATACTGCCTGGAGTTGTCGACTGTCCTCTGGCTCTTTGAGGACTTCCCGTTTTTTTTTTTTGCCGTGGCGTACTTATTCGAGGGCGGCACACGCTCACGGCGAAAGTCGCAACCCGCCCGACGCCTCCCCCTATGGAGTCAACAAGTCTCTGCAAGCACATTCATGCTGGAGAACCTGTACCGGACAGCCTATGCGCTCTCTCGGCAGGAAACTCCCCGTGGAGAATGGCGACTCCATCTCCGCGCAGTTCGGCTTGATGGGAGCGGTTTGGCAGGACACTGCCTAAACCCCACCCATCCTCGCTTGGGCCTCCCTGACCGAGGGTTCCCTCGGCAGGGACGCCCTAGCGCACAGCTGACCGCGAGACAAGAGGAATACCCCCCCAGTGAGCCTCCCTGCACAGACCTGTGCAGGGTCAGGGAGGAGTGGCACCAAGTCTTGCGAGTTGCGCCGTCCTGGCCCAACCAGACTTGGTTCCCAGACCTGATGGCTCTGATGACAGCCCCCCCCTGACCGATTCCCCTGACGATCTCCCGCAGGGGAAGGGCATGGTGTGGCCCCCTTTCCAGGCCTCTGGATCCTCCATGCCTGGTCCTTGACGGGACGAGGAGAGTTTGAGCGGCTTGCCGCCGACGGGCCATAGGGCCATCCGGCTGGCTAGAGCCCCCGCCATGCAGCTTATGGCTTACAAGTGGCGTCTCTTCTCATCCTGGTGTTCCTCCCAAGGAGAGAACCCATGGAGTTGCCGATCAGGTTAGTGTTGACCTTTTACAACAGAGATTAGAGAGTAACCTCTCCTCATCCACATTGTGTGTGTGTAGCCGCTTAGACGCTCAGCACGACATGTGGAAGGTAAGTTTCTCGGTCAGCTCGACCTGGTCACTAGGTTCCTCTAGGTGCGAGGAGGATAATTCCACCTCGCACACCCTCTTGAGGGTTCGAGCCCCTCGGAGACGCCTCTCTTCCTCGGTAACGATGAAGACTGCGCTCCCGACGGCGCTCGCTCATCAAGAGGATGAGGAACCTTCGGGCTTCCGTGTCCTCGGGGTCCCTAGAATTGGCCCTGGTAACTCTCACGTGAACCTGAGACCCAGGCCCAGTTACGTGCCCAAGGTTCCCATCATTCTTTCCGTCAGATGGTGAGCCTGCAGGCGCTCCCCTCCGGGAGAAGGACCCAACCTCTACGTGCTGTGTCCTACGCTATACCGCGTTGTTCATGACCGCACACAGAGCCCTTAGAGCTCTGAGCAGCCGTTGTCTGTTTCAGAGACAGCCCGGGGGAGGACTGTCTCTAACAGATTGGCGCGCTGGATTGTGAATGCCATTTGGCGTACCAATCCTCCGGTCGATGCCTACTTGTAGTGTGAGCCCACTCCTCACGGAGCGTGGCCCCCTCATGGACATTGACCGAGGGCGCCACTCTGGCAGACATATACAGTGCTGTGGGTTGGGCTACGCCCAGTACCTTCATGGGGTTTTGCAACCTCTGAGTGGAACAGGTGTCAGCCCGTGTCCTGCTGGGATAGGGGCCGGCATCTGGCCTGGACGTACGCCTGCGAAAGCGCCTTCTCCCCTCTTCAGGTGAGTAACGTGCGCTAACTGCCTCTAGATAGTCCCAGGATTTCGCGAGCAGTCCACATCGTCATCGGGCTAACAGGCTCGCGGAAAGGGTTTCGCGGACGCCGCGCGGGGAAGACCCCGGATTTTTCGGGGGTCCGACGCCTTGGTCAACCGAAGGGGAGACCGCCCCGAGCGGACCTGGGGTGAAAGCGCGCCCCCCCACCCGAGGGGGTCCGGACGGGAGACACGCCAATCGGACAGCCCCCCAGCCGCGCTTCGGCGGTCGGCCACAGTGTGGCGCCAAGCCCGTCCACGGCCCAACTAAAGCCAATGGGGCTCATCGCATTGGCGTAGTCCAGGGGTGGGCGGTTGGCGCTTCCCCCGGATGTCCGCGAACGTGATATTCATCCCACTACCCGACTATCTTTGGCAGGTGGTCCCGGGACCCCATTTCCTCTCACCGATTGGTCCCTCTTTTGCCGGGCGACGCCCCCTGACACGCCCCCCGTACCACGGAACCACTATTTGTCCACTGACCAACTACTTTTGCCAAAGTGGTCAGGTGACCACGGGGGTCGACCCCCACCCCCCCCGTACCACGGAAGCATTTGACCACTAACCAACTACTTTTGCCAAAGTGGTCAGGTGACCACGGGGGTCGACCCCCCCCCCCCCCGTACCACGGAAGCACTATTTGACCACTAACCAACTACTTTTGCCAAAATGGTCAGGTGACCACGGGGGTCGACCCCCCCCCCCCCCCCCCCCGTACCACGGAGGCACTATTTGACCACTTATAAACTAAATTTGGTCATGTCCACCTGCAGTTTATGGTAATGGACTACACGTATTCAGTTGGTGGACACACTTTAGAATAATATATATGCAATAAAGACCCCGTTAGTCTGTTGGTACACTTAAATAGACATACATATGTTAGCAGCAACTCGCAGAGTGCTTTATTTTGCTTAAAAAATGCATTTTTCTAAACGGAGAAATGTCCACCTGTAGTTTATTTTAATGGGCCACACGTATTGAGTTGGTGGACACACTTTAGAATAATCTATATGCATTATGGACCCTGTTAGTCTGTTGGTACACTTTAATAGACATACATATGTTAGCAGCAACTCACAGAATGCATATTTATGCTTAAAAAATGAAGTTCCACGAACTCACTACACGTGGTCCATTCATATAAACTGCAGGTGGACACTTCCTGTATGACTTAGTGAAAAACGGAGAAATGTCCACCGGCAGTTTATTTTAAAGGGCCACACGTATTAAGTTGGTGGACACACTTTAGAATAATCTATATGCATTAACGACCCTGTTAGTCTGTTGGTACACTTTAATAGACATACATATGTTAGCAGCAACTCACAGAATGCATATTTATGCTTAAAAAATCAATTTCCACGAACTCACTACACGTGGTCCATTCATATAAACTGCAGGTGGTCCTTTCCACCTGCAGATTACAGTAGTAGTCCACACATATTAGGTTGGTGGACACACTTTAGAATAATCTATATGCATTATGGACCCTGTTAGTCTGTTAATACACTTTAATAGACATACATATGTTAGCAGCAACTCACAGAATGCTTATTTATGCTTAAAAAATGAATTTCCACGAACTCACTACACGTGGTCCATTCATATAAACTGCAGGTGGACACTTCCTGGGTGCCATATTTGTAGTCCTTTGTAGTTTTTCTTGTTAATTAGTTTCCCCAGGCGTTTCTTGTTTACTTTTTTGCCCAATGTATTCATATATACGATTAAAGAACCACCTTATTCCCTTAGTACACTTTAATAGACATACATATGTTAGCAGCAACTCACAGAATGCTTATTTATGCTTAAAAAATCAATTTCCACGAACTCACTACATGTGGTCCATTCATATAAACTGCATGTGGTCCTTTCCACCTGCAGACTACAGTAGTAGTCCACACATATTAGGTTGGTGGACACACTTTAGAATAATCTATATGCATTATGGACCCTGTTAGTCTGTTGGTACACTTTAATAGACATACATATGTTAGCAGCAACTCACAGAATGCTTATTTATGCTTAAAAAATGAAGTTCCACGAACTCACTACACGTGGTCCATTCATATAAACTGCAGGTGGACACTTCCTGGGTGCCATATTTGTAGTCCTTTGTAGTTTTTCTTGTTAATAGGTTTCCCCAAGCGTTTCTTGTTTACTTTTTTGCGCTATGTATTCATATATACGATTAAAGAACCACCTTATTCCCTTAGTACACTTTATTAGACATACATATGTTAGCAGCAACTCACAGAATGCTTATTTATGCTTAAAAATGAATTTCCACGAACTCACTACACGTGGTCCATTCATATAAACTGCAGGTGGACACTTCCTGTATGACTTAGTGAAAAACGGAGAAATGTCCACCTGCAGTTTATTTTAAAGGGCCACACTATTTAGTTGGTGGACACACTTTAGAATAATCTATATGCGTTATGGACCCTGTTAGTCTGTTGGTACACTTTATTAGACATACATATGTTAGCAGCAACTCACAGAATGCATATTTATGCTTAAAAAATCAATTTCCACGAACTCACTACATGTGGTCCATTCATATAAACTGCATGTGGTCCTTTCCACCTGCAGACTACAGTACCCAGATAGCACACGTACCTCGCGGAGACGTCTGCTTAAGATCGTTCCATCGTCTGTAGATCGGCTTTGAACATTGATAAATAAGATGTCTGCCATATCTCTGCCAGAGGTCTCTGCGACGTCTCCATTCAAGTGCAGCATATCGCGGCGGCCGGGGTGCCGTGCAAGTGCAGACGAAGAGTTTTGTGAACTCATTCGTTTACATTTCTTGCACAATTCTATTGAAAATATAATATATTCGCTGCATATGGTCATTCATTGCCACAGTATTACCTGTCCATTTTGTAGTATTATTTATGAGGGTCACCTGCACTTTTTGTGTATTTACTTAAAGTAAAAAAACATTTAAAAAAGTACTAAAATTAAGATTTTAATAAAGGCATTCCCACAAGATGACCTCATATTTGTTATTCTTATTGTACACATTGAAAACTTAAACAGTGTAAACCATTATAGTGCAGCCTCTGGTTCTTTATCCCATCATGGAAAAGATTCATACAACTGCCAGCAGGTGCACTTGACAGAAAGAGAAATGCAATTTCTGAATTATTTTATGTAGTTTATATAAGTGTAGCTCATATCATCTCATGTCCCTCATGATTCATAACTAATACATTTATACCATGGTATTTAAGTGCAAGATTAAAGCCTTGAGTGACGGACAATGTCCTTTATTAAAATTACAACCATCACCTAGCCATTTTCACAACTCTGTAACAAAGCACGTGAACAAACTTGACTAATTTGTTCAAATAGTTTTAACCTACAGTTTATGATTGCATATTAATGCATAACGGCAGCATTTCTCCAAATACAGCACAGCTTAGATTGATCACCGGCTCATTATATTACTGCATCATCACAACACTTTTCGAATTGGAAAAGGAAATCAGTTGAGCCTATTAAAACGTCTGAAAGCACCATGTGAATAGTCACAAATAAGAGAACTCTATGCAAGTTTTTAATAGGCTCGTAGGGAACTAAAATTACATTTGCCATGAACAGTATGCAGATCATGCATGAAACATTGTTTGCAGATGAGGTAGGGTGATGGTCAGATGGCCAGAGTTCGATCTATGCGTCTTCGGAGATCACAGACTGGTTCTTCCTAAAGTGTAGTGTGAAGTTGATAAAGATGTTAGAGCATTTTATAAACACTTTTTTACAAAATACTTCCCCCCCCCTTACAATTGATATAGTTATGTCTAACTTAAAAGTAATGACAATACATCATATTGAAACAAAATGCAAACATAACTGTCACCTACCATATGTTATGTGTCAAACTCAGTTCCTGGAGGGCTTGCGCCAACCAGTTCCAACCCACACCTGCTTTGAAGTTTCTAGGAATCCTTAAGACCTTGATTAGATGAATCGGGTGTATTTCATTAGGGTTGGAACTAAACTGTGCAGAGCTGCAGCCTTCCAGGAATTGAGTTTGACAACTAGGCCAATGAAACCAGACCGACAAATTATGAATTGTCATGGTATAGAAAAGGATCCTGCCCAATTATAAAATTAGAAGCACTAGGAGAATCCTCTAGAAGGGTATCCAGCTCCAACCCCAATCAAACACAGCTGAAGCATCTAATCAAGGTGTTCAGGGTTGCTTGATAATTACAGACAGGTGTGCCGAGAGAGGGCTGGTGCTGCAGTCTTCAGGAAGGAACAGGGTTGGAGCCCTGCACCAGAATGTCATTATATGCTGTAGCATTAAGATTTGTACTCACAGATCACTTTTTCTGTTGTTTTAGGCTTTTGTCATGATATTGGTTGAGAATTGATATAAATATATTTTAGTCATGCATTATAGTACATGTTTAGATTTTTTTTTTAAATTCAAATATCTTACTATTTTCCCCGAGATCTAATGACTCCTAGTTCTGAAGCAATTTTTATCTGTCTAATAATATTTTGTACTGCAGATATAAATAACCACATTAACAATAGATCAGGGGTGCCCAATCCTGCTCCTGGAGATCTACTATCCTGCAGAGTTCAGCTTCAACCCCAATGAAATACACCTGCCTGTTGTTTTTCAATTAAGCCGGAAGATCTTGATTAGATGAATCAGGTGTGTTTGAGAGATGAGCTCTGCAGGACAGTAGATCTCCAGGAGCAGGACAAGGCACCCCTGCAATAGATTATTCTGTTTATACTACGTTCACCTGATGTTAAGCATTTGTATTTATAAGTTATGTACTGCATAGCCTACATTAAACATTTCTCCTACATTGTTTAATAAACCTTTGGCATGATGAGGAATAACATGTTCACCAGAAAATAAGGAAATCGCTTTCGAATCCAATTTATTGAAAGGTTACATTCATAATAAAATAAACCTTTTCTTTGAAGACTGGTTAAAGGAAATTACAAGAATTGTTTCTAAACACATTATAAATATTAGACATGTATTGCTGAAACACTTTATAAAGACTGAACTATGTTGTACTCAATTCTAGAGTTGGACTGCTTAATAGTTCCTAAACATTTTTGTGTTCAGAATTTGCTGGGTGGTCCTGAAATCAGGTCTTGATGACGTATTGGAGCAACTGAGCATGCATGGCCTTCAACCTAACCATCAAGCACACTACCTGACACACCCCCTGGTTTGAGAGCAGAGAGTACTGCTCAACTTATTTTATTTACTTGGCCAAATATGATTAAAGAACCCGCTGAGTGGTCAACATCACAATATTTTATGGTGTGATATACTCAGAACACATTCAAAATTTGCTCTGGTTTACCCAGACTTGAATAAGAACCAGCCTATTAAACAAATGATTACCTGGGAGGAGGTTGGGAGGTGGATGTGTGCCTCTTTCCACAGCTAAAACATCCAAGAAGTGTAGTGGGCTGGCTGTAGAATAAAGATCAGTTAAAAATCTGCAAAATATTTTGTTTATTAGTTTTGGTTATTCATTTTGATTGGTTGTGCAGTGTTCCAAGTGGACAACACAAAATATTTGTAGTAAACATGTACAGTATGTCAGGTTAAATCAGTGGTTCCCAAACTTTTTGAAAGCATGGCACCCCTTTCTAGTAATTTGTTAACATGCATTTCTAATAATTAGATATACATGCATATATATATATATATATATGTATTGATATTAATAATTTATATATATATATATATGTATTGATATTAATAATTTACATTTACAATTACATTTAGTCATTTAGCAGCCGCTTTTATCCAAAGCGACTTAAGTAAGTAATGGAAGCAATTGGGACAGCATAAGTACAACAAAAGCATAAGTGCAATCAAAAAAGAAGACTGGTCTCATATAACCTTACACAGTATACAGAGCTAAGTTAGATTTTTTTTTATAAAGAGTAGAGAAGAAATAGAAGTCATTAATATTGCTATGCCAAACAATGTAGTTCCTGAAAAACAGAAAGAACAAAATGGTTGCAAGCAACGCAGACACCAACATACAGTGGCACGGTGATTTTTATGTAATGCGGTCAGTTGTATGCGTTTGGAAAATATATTATGGCTTAGAACCCAGCACTACCAGAAACAAGGACCAGAACTAACCATTTTATAAAACAACAAATGTACCTGATAATTAGACAACTGGACCTGTCGCAGACTTGATGTATTCAAATGGCCACTGATGATGTCCTCTATAGAGGGTATGCAAAGACGTCACTTTCCTGCGTGAACATGACACGCCCCCTTGAGGTCCAGGACAAGTTCCCCTTAGTGGTAAAACACGCAGCAAAATGGCGGAGGAACAAGGAGAAACAAAGAAACCGGGACTAAAACACGTAATTATCAGCTGAAATTGCAAGCAGCTGGACTCGACAGGGATCCTTACGGCTTCGCTATGACTTACAATTATTTATTTATTATTTCAGTGTCCAGGAATACCTGATTCCTTTGCAAGCAGTCATTTTACTGAGTGTTTTGCCACCCATTGGGGCGGACTCCCCCGTGCTCAGGTGGTAAAGCACATGCATACCCTCTATTCATGGACTGGTTGCGGAAATGTCGGGATGGAGGCACCACAGCCATTGGTGGACCAAACATCAAGCCACAATTCTAAGGGTGATCAAAATAAAATACATTTTTAAATAAACACTAGTAATACAAATAAAAAAGTTAAATCACTTATACATAATTTCCTGTATATTATCATTTGGACAAATGAAACCCGGAAAAAATTCCAGGTGTTTTAACATCATTAATTACATACTTACTACAAAAAGCATTTCCATAATTAAATGTAAAAATATTGATGTGAAATAACAAGTTACAAGCAAAACCTTTTAATTCCACTAACCTCAGCTCCAGATGTACCAGCGACTTTCAGCCAGATGAGCAAGAAAATACCAGGCTATTTAAAGTAAAAGCATTTATTAGCATTTGTTCAAATGTGTTGTAATGAAAAAAATAAAGCAAACTGTTATTATGGATTGTGAAAAACGTTATTATGGATAATAAATTATATTTTTAAGGTGAATAGATTCAATCAATGAAAGACATACTATAAAAATGTATGATTTACACATACAGTTGAGCTCAAAATAATTTATACTGTAGGTAAATATGACATGCTTTTGTTGACAAAAAAGAAGAATAAGCTTTTTAGCATCAAACACTCAAGATTTAGTGCACACAGGGATGTACAAATGTGTACAATGATGTACACTGCTGTGTCTTTAATGTTTTGGGCCTAATTATCTGCTGGAGATCCTGGACTTCTTGTTCAGATAGATGGCATCTTGGATTCTAGCAAATATCAACAGCGGTAACATAATGGGCAAAGTTTGGATCATCCAACAAGACAAATATCTAAAAACAAACATCAAAACAAAATGGGTCACTGAGCACAAGACCTGAAGCCTATAGAAAATGAGTGGAGAGAACTAAAGAGGAAAGCTGGAAATCTGAAGCGTCTGGAGTAATTCTGTATAAAGGCTTTGTCTCTTGTCAGGTGTTCTTCAAACTTATTAGGCATTAAAGAGCTGTTATTTTGGAAAAAAGAAGGCTTTAGAAAGTATTAAATAAATGGGTATGAATAATTAATTATGCCCATTGTGTATTAGAGGCTTTGCACGTAGCTCAGTGTTTAGAGCATGAAGCTAGCAATGCCAAGGTCATGGGTTTGATTCCAGGGGATTGTATATTCAGAAACAAAAGTAGAATGTAATGCAATGCATGCAATGCTTTTGAATAAAAGCAACTGCCAAATGCATAAAGGTAAGTTTAAAATATATATTTCTTAATGAGATTCCCAACCCATTTAAAATTCTTATTCTCTAAAAGATTGACGAAAAATCTAACCTTTCATTTAAGTTCAAAATGCAAAATGCTAAGTTTTCACAACCTTATAATAACTTATAATTTACTAAAATTAATACTCTGAAAGCTTTTTGTTTGTTGAAATCAAACAAAATATTGGCCTGAAACTTACGGAAAAAAATTAACTAACAAAAAATGTAAATGTTGCTTCAGAAAAAAACGATAAGTTTGGAGCAGTAAAGTTAATAAACAAAACTAAAAGTAATAAATCTTTTATAGAAACATAAAAAATAAACAAATAAACAATACAATGACAAAATCATATAATAAAGTTGCTAAAAATGCAAGTTCGATTTTTAGTTTTTGTTAATTTTAAAATAAAAGCTTTAAACATGAAAAAAATCGAATCAAATCCATAACTGCTCAATATGTGCCATTAGACTCCCTGCAACCAGCTCATGAGGGGCACACGTTTAGAGTGAGCTCACTCTTAAATCACGCGACCATTGGCAACTTGTGTCACATGACCACTGCCATTGTCTCCTGCAGCTTACTCCTTAAACTTTCTCTTCGAATTTAATTTATCTCATTAACAGTCTATAATTATTTGTATACATTGCATTTCATTTCGTTCTTAGTTTCATCCAGTTTAAGTGTGTTTGGTTTACAATTTGTTCAGATTTACTTTATGCCAGTTTATTCGTCAAGTTGTTGGTAAGTTTAGATTTGGCTTTGTCTTGATTTTTTATTGTTAAAATGTGTTGCATTTAAATATTCTATATATCTTAACCAAATAATATCCTATATATGTTAACCAAATAATATCCTATATATGTTAACCAAACAATTAAAGTACAGTTAATATTGAACTGAAATACAATTGTAGTTGAATCACCTGAATAAAACATTCACAGATTTTATTGGCGCGCTTTTTCTCCTCAGTGAGAAACCTAACTGAGAAATAACAAAGCGCCGTTCTCATACTCCATATCCCCACTGTAAAGAAAGAAATTAAAAAACGACGGTGCTTGCGATAACAGGAACATTGAGAATAAATGTCATTTTCTTAACAAGCTCACCGGACAAGGGCTTAGATTTATTGGGGATCAAATCGTGCATTTCCGCGAGTGCTCGGGGAAAGTCGGCTGCTATTTAAACAAAACCTATTGGTTTAACCCCCAGCGTTAGAGTAACATGTCTAGGAAGTTGCTTAGGTTGCCTAACGTTACAAATTATACACAAATCTGGCTAGTGAAATTCGTTTTCTATTAAGTTTAGTCCCTAACCTGATAAAGCACACTCGAAGAAGCTAACGTTAATGTATTCAGGAAAAGAGCCGTTCGGCTTCGTGACGGGATGCGCAGATTGCTTGGCGCACGTTCCAACGAGAGCGATTATTGCCAACAGCATTATTTGGTATAATAAGCATTTATATAGCACCAGATTATCATTATATATAGGTCAACAAGTGTATAAGCATACTTAACATAAATGGTTACCTTAGCATCAATTAAATTCCTCAATTTTACATACTTGCGTGAACAAAAAACATACGTGCAGGCATGCGGAGATTGCGTGCGTACCTGCGCACAGGAAACGTCAACACGCATCCCTGGACAATACGTCACACAAACATGCCTACATGAGAAGCAATTATGATGTAAGAGAGTCAACATGGACATGCAGAGTTCCTTAAATGTTTATTGTAAGATATCTCTGCAAATAAAATATTTGAAATGAACGTTCGATGAGCCTTTATGTGACATAAGTGTTTGAACCAGCTAGTGTTACATTTGATAGTTTCAGATCAAAAAGTAAATGTTGTTGACCATAAAGCGTGATGCCACATAAAGCGTTCACCAACATGACAAATGTTTTAAATGCTTTAAATCTATGACTATTTTTATCTCAAAAGAATGAAATGGGTGTTCAAAAATACTTGCCCAAAGGCCAAGAAGACCAGGTGTTACAAAATTTTCTGTTACCCGTGATATCTTGTGACCACAGTAGGAACTCTGCAATTCTCTACGCAAAGAGCGTAAATCATGGCGAGAATGCGCCTTGTGCTCGTGAGCAGGTCACCATATCTCACGATGCACGACAATAGGCCCAAAAAATCTGTTACCTTCCCCTGTTTTACACAGAATTTCCTTATTGTTCTCCATATTCACTCTTTTTACATCTAATGCCTTATATGTCTTCTCCTGAAAAGCATTTAGCTGTGATTAGAACAGTGACTGTGGTACAGCAGGTCACCGTATTTCACGATGCACAGTATCGGGCTAAAATAATCAGTTACCTTCCCCTGTTTTACACAGAATAGACTTATTGTGCACAGCGCCTACTGCGGTCACAAAATATCACGGGTAACATAAAATTTTGTAACACCGGTAAAAAACCGCAAATGTTTTTAACACCATTCCTTCCGTTTCTTTGCATTGAAACGGAAACCATAACGTGTACGAAGTTGTTAAAAAAAAGATCTCTCACGTGATCACAAATCTGGTCAACTAATATAATTTGCCAATCATTAACTTCTATTGATCGTCAATGAAAACAAAGGGCATCGATAAACACCGCCAAAAATGACAGTTTTTCCCCGTCCACTATCACCAATAAAGATCTGATGTACGAAAGATTAAAAAACAAGCTTACCTGCTCTTGGGCTGGTACTTGCGGACTAATAAGGTTTTTCTTCTGGGTCAATTTGGGCGGGTTTAAGGACGTTTCTGCGTGACTCCGTACGGAAATTCACAAGGTACGTCATTATGTTTAGACTCCTGTATGCCTTCCGCAGATCGATCAGAATATGACATCATAGTATCGCGAGAGCGTTCCCAAAGCACCCTGCCAGAGCCTCTGAAATTGCTCTCGCGGTACTGTGATGCCACAAGCGGTTTGAGCTGCGCCACATGTCGAACAGACCATATGACAATGACGCCACTGCCCATTAGTTTTAGCAACTTAACCAATGAACATGCTAGAAACGGGTATTTAATGCATTTGTGTTAGCACCGGCACCTTGCTGTTATCATTTTCTTTCAATTTTAATAAAATGAAGTGACATTAATAAGAATCTTTGATTTACAATATATGTGCATAATTCTCTCTCTCTTACAAAAAAACTTTGTAAAATAAAAACCTAATTGAAAGTGATATACATTATACAAATGAATATACATTTCAGCACTGTCTGACTGCAGAAGGTTATCCACAGCCACCAATCCACCTACCAAAGGTATGATGATCATTTGTGTAAATTTACAATCATTGGTAGGTCAGTAATAAAACAAAAACAACAGCAATGTATTTGTGTTAATATCATAATAGTATGGCGTGCAATGAACCATCTTACTGGACACTAAGGAGAAGGGCAAAAGATAAAGTGGAAAAACAACTGCAGTCAATAGAAGCAATACCAAGGGCAGAAGAGTCTGTCAGCAGCACCTGTCAAAATGAAGATGATATATTTATGGACTGTCTCTCTCAAATTGAAGAAACTGATTATATGGCAACTGTTCTTGATGACAGCGAATCGGACACCGATTCAGAATCTGATTCAACTTCCCTGGAGGATGATTTGGCAACCTGGGCTACTGAACACAAAATCACACATGTGGCATTGAATTCTCTACTTCACATACTACGTGAACACAATTTAACTCTGCCAAAAAACTCTAGGACATTGTTAGGAACTGTGCGATCCACGGAACTACAAGACAAGGCTAGTGGCAAGTATTACCATTATGGTGTGCTGAAGTCAATCACAGAAGTGCTACACCAGAACATCTACATGTTGAGCAACATCCACAAGTTGGAGCTTCAGGTCAACATTGATGGTTTGCCTCTCTTCAAAAGTTCAACAAAACAGTTCTGGCCCATTCTAGGTACAGTGCAAAATCTACCTCACAAAGAACCTGTGTCAATAGGTTTATTTTGTGGCACCTGTAAACCCACCTCATTGGATGAGTATCTTGAAGACTTCATCTCTGAAGTCAATGAACTTGCTAAGGGATTTGAATTTGAAGGTTTGAAGTTGTTTTTAGAGCTCTCTTGCATGGTTTGCGATGCACCTGCCCGTGCATTCCTTAAAAATGTTAAAGGACACACAGGCTATCACGGATGTGAAAAATGCACACAGGAAGGCATTTACCTGGAAAACAGAATGACATTTCCAAGTAATGACATGCCTTTAAGAACCAATGAGAGTTTTAGGAACAGGACAGATTCAGATCATCATCATGGTACCTCACCTCTAGAACAAACTTCTCTAGATATGGTCTCTGGGTTCCCCCTTGATTACATGCACCTTGTATGTCTTGGAATCATGAGGCGGCTTTTCCACTTGTGGTTAAGGTTAGGTCCTCTTACTTGTAGACTTTCAGGATTTCAAATTAACACCTTAACAGAAAGGTTGGTGAGCGCTCAGTGTAATGTACCCATTGAGTTTGCAAGGAAACCAAGGACACTGAGAGAAATTGATAGGTGGAAGGCAACAGAGTTCAGGCAGTTTTTACTGTATACCGGACCGGTCATGTTAAAAGATCTCCTCTGCACAGAAGTGTACAAAAACTTCATGTTGCTTTTTGTGGGAATTTTCATCCTATGTAACAACAGTTTAATAGAACATTACTGTGATTATGCCAATGACATACTGGTTCTATTTGTCACCCACTTTGGTCAGCTGTATGGTCCAAAATTCCTGTCCTACAATGCACACTCCCTCATACACCTTGCAGACGATGCAAAACAGCATGGCATCCTGGACAAATTCAGCGCTTTCAAATACGAGAATCACCTGTACAAACTGAAAAGACTTCTGAGGAAACCAACGTGCCCCCTGAGTCAAATAGTCAGAAGATTCTCTGAAATGCAAAGTTGCTGTACAAAAACTCACAAAACCAGACCATACGCGTTGAGAAAACTACATGCAACTGGTCCTATCCCTGCAAATTTTCATGAAGCAGCACAATACAAAGAATTAAGAACAAGCTCTTACACTTTCAAGCTGGATCAGGCAAACAGTCTCGTTTACATCAGTGGTAAAGCTGCTAAGCTGAAGAACATCATTTCATTCAGGGATGAAATTTATGTTGCCTACAGTACCTTCAACCACCAGGAATCTTTTTTTGACTATCCCCTACCATCCTCTACTCTTGGCATCTACGTAGTTGACAACCTCTCCACAGCAGTCAATTTCTGCAAACTTGAAGAAATAGAGAGCAAAATTTTCCTTGTTCCCCATCATAGTTGCTTTGTTTCAATTCCTCTTTTACATAAAGAGTAAATCTATATCTGTGCTTGTTTTCTGTAGATAGAGTTTGATTTTTTCGTCAGTACAAATCGTAATGCAACAGAAAATTATGATATTCTAGGGAATTGTGTGCTTCGAATTTAGCAACCGTTTGAGAAGGGCCCTTTTATATTCCAACATGACAATGCCACTGTGCACAAAGCAAGAAATTCTGTCGATGGGGAAGAACATTCATGGTCTGCATAAAGCCAAGTCCTAAACCCAGCTGAACATCTTTTGTGTGACTTTAAATTTAGACTTAAATGCAAAAAACTCATCACTCAATGACTTGTAAACAGGGGTACACCCATTTTGGAACAGAAAAGGGTTCTTCCAAAACGTTTGCAACCGAGATGGAAACAAAATTCTGTATTTGCAGCAATACAATTTTGAACAGTTTCGAAAGTGTCTTTTTCGGTCCCAAAATGATGACTTCAGTGCACAAGCCATTGATGTTGGTTTGAGTTTTGGCTCAAGTTTAGTTTATGCTTAAACTTTCTGTATAAAGTCACACCAAAGTTGTTCAGTTGAGTTTAGCTCTGAGCTTTATGCAGATCGTCCCCATCGACTGAATTTCTTTTAAAATCTTGCTTTCTGCACAGGGGCATTGTCAGACTGGAACAGAAAAGTGTCCCTTCCACACGGTCGCTAATAAATTAGAAGCACACAATTTCCAATATCATGATATCCTGCAATATTAAGATTTGTACTCACGGAAATCACTGAAGTAGTTCATTAGAGGGGGTCATATAGTTTTGGCAATATAATATAGTTAAAGTTAGTTAGTTTGAATTTGATAGACATAGTTAAACATTTATCAATAATAAAAAAAATCTTAATAAAAATACAGGTTTCGTCCTTTCAACTTTACCCAAAAAAAAAAATGTACCTGATTGTGGAGTTTGAGGGAGAAGGGACGACTGGACCAGCTGCAAAGTCCTGGTATTCAGATGGCTACTCCTGGTGGCCACCATATAAGGACACTGACAAGTTGTTGAAGTGTGTTAAAGTAATGGAGGAACCACAGCCAGAGAAAGGATGGACCCGACACAAAGCAAGAATTCTTCATGAGTCTGGTAGGTGGAGAACATGTTCTACTTGAAATTCAACATGATTTTGCCAATTGTTAAACAACAAAATGAAATCGTACATGTTTTCATGTTTTTTTGCACATAAAATAACATATTACATCTCATGTATTAGCATCTTTTGACAATGTTGCCAAGAACTGGAAGAAGGCCAGCTACACATCTGACATCAATTCAGACCCTGAACTTCTTGGGAAAAGGGTTCATAAGTACGTACTCTCCAGAGAAACGGTTTAACATATGTAAACTGTCATCATTTACCTTCATATTTCAAATACAGCAGTTTGACTTTTGCAGGTCTCAAGGAGAAATAAATAGCTTACCATGAATTGTCCATTTATGAGAGTATTTGATACATCAAAGAAGTCACAATGACGTGTATGTTGTTCTCTTTTCCTTGTTCTAGAAAAAAAATATATACTGATAACATGTATTTATCAGATGAAGAAACCATAACCCTAAAAAAAAAAAAAACACACAAAGCCATCCTACAATCAGCACCAAAACCTCCAGAACCACCAAAACACAACAAGAAAAAAGGTAATACATTTAATGGTGATAAGTAATAAATGATATAATAAATGTAGGGTCATTCCATGGCAACCAGCTCTGTCAAAAAGATAACCTTTACTGGTGAAAAGTCTATAAATTGAGCGGATAGCCAAAATATTAAATGTCACGGATGCAAATGACAGTTTAAATAACTTTCTTAAGAGAAGCGTATCATTATTTGTACACAGAGGTTGGTAGGCCTATTAGTAAAATCGGTTGACTTCAGCAGCCTATGCTTTATATGTTAACGGTTACGCCGGTTTCATACCCCACACGTAAGCAGCGCATGAGCAGCACGTAGGCAGAGCAGGAGCAGCGCGTTGCCATTTTCCTTTCACACCTGAAGCGTTTACAGTGCGCATCTGAACCGCGTCTTGTTTTAATATACAACAATTTGCAGACAATCGCCTGATAAAGCTCTGTTATTTATTTTTTAAATGTCTTTGAAATGAGTGAACGCTTTCAAAGACACTACATCATAGACTAACATGGTGTGTAAAATGTAATAGGCAAGGTCTTTAGTCATGTCTTTACTCATTTGTTAGATCGTGTATCAGCAAAAGATCAAATGTACTACTCACCAACCGCAACTGCCACTGCCTCCCATGCTCTTTCTTTTACTTGTATAGCCTTGTACATAACATCTTGTGGGTCATAAATAACTTTTAGTTTTTCAACTTCGACGACGAGACGAGAGTTGTCAATTATGTCGTGTTGAAGATCCCCGACTAATTGACATCGGATAGAGTCAGGTGCAATTGTTTATCATGCGTGATGTCAGCATGACATCTGATTCGCTACCAATATATAACAGGACTTGCAAGGACATTTATAAACGGCCTCGTGAATGTTTAAAACACACTAAAAGTCATCGACAAACTTTTAAGATGATTTTATCACGTCAATAAATTGCATTTAGGACCTTTACAATGTACTGTCACTTTAATTGCACTTGAGCAGAGCTGCAAAAATAGACTCAGCGCCGAAATGATCGCTGCACTGCTGCTTACGTGCCGCTCCTGCTACGCGAGCACGCGCTGCTTACGCGTGCGGTATGAATGCTCTCATCTGTTAACATGTTCGCGAAAAAAAATACGCTCTGCTCACGCGGTGCGGTATGAAACCGGTGTTAGAGTTCAAAACAGTTCAACCATGACATTTCATATTATAGCTTACTGAGCCAGAGAAGTTTCTGAACTTTGGTTGATTTGACATGACATGACTAAGAATGAGATAAGAATAATAATGAACAACAACCGAGTATACACAAAACAAATGTCCCTTTTATTAGGTCCTGTTTTGCAGAGCAAAGATGTACATTCTTTCGGCAGCTGTAAGTCTGAATTTGCTATCTTTTGTCATTTCAGTTTAAAATCCTCATCTACAATTCTTGCTCGCTCCTCGCTTTGTTTTATTTCTCATATATTTTTCAGATAACCGTTATCAATCTCAGACAACTTTGTTATATAGTTTGCCAGGTCATCTTAAGTAAATCTGTCAAGTAAAGCTGTCTGAGATGTGAGAAATAAAAAATCCTTACCTAATTTCAGACACAGTGTAAAAGATCAAAATGTCTTTGTTAAATGAATGTCACTAATGATTCCTTGACTGTCAGCAGCATTTGTCCATCAGCAACAGCATCTGTCAATCGGGGAAGAACAAGAGCAGACCTGGTCTGACAGTCTCCACAGCTATCAAGGTTCATTATTAGTTGTATCTGGCTAGTGAGAAAAGTGAACTGTCAATTAATCACAATCATGTGACTCTAAACCCTATTTGTGGCCTGAAAATAGGATATGGGTTTGAAACGCTTTCCTGTAGCTTTGTGGTAAGAGCATTGCGTTAACAACTCAAGGTTATGTGTTCGATCCCAGGGGATTGCAAATACTTATGTAAAATGTATAGGATAAAGCAATGTAGGTTGCTTTGGATAAAAGCGTCTGCCAAATGCATACAAATGTTAATGTGTTAATAAAAGGGATAATTCATCCAAATTTGAAAATTCTGTGATGAATTACTCCCTCTCTACATGTTCCAAACCTGTATACATTTCTTTATTTGATTGAACGGGATGACTGCTTGTAACTAAACAGTTCTTGGACCCCATAAACTGCCATAGTAGGAAAAATGACAATGGTAGTCAATAGTTTCCAAGAGCTGTTTGCTTTCCTACATTCTTCAAAATATCTCTGTGTTCAGCAGAATAAAACATGATCAACTTATTTTTCCTACTATGGTAGTCAAAAGGTTCCAAGAACGTTTGGGATACAAACATTTTTCTAAATATCTTTCTATGTGTTCATTAGAACAAAGACATTACAGATATGGAACAACCCCTAGGTAAGTCAATGAAGATAGAATCTTTATTTTTCAGTGAACTCTCCCTAACATTTCAAATATGCATTTGACAGACGCTTTTATCAAAAGCGACTTACATTGCTTTATCCTATACATTTTACATAAGTATTTGCAATCCCCTGGGATCGAACCCACAACCTTGCGTTGTTAACGCAATGCTCTTACCACTGAGCTACAGGAAAGCTATTGTTTATTCATAAAGATATTGTAAATGTAATACATATGAGTGGTTTAATTCATGTTTTTAAGTAGTGATTTGTAAAGCATTTGTAACCCTGGGCATGTTTATTAAATTTGTACATTGTGAACCCTATGGCGTTTATTTAGTAACTAAACTCACACGCATGAGAAACACACACTGACGTGTGACATATTACAACTGCAACTTACCTTCTTCACATTTCACAGCTCCAATGGACGTCTCTCAAGCAGGCCATCACGGGGTCAGGTGGAGTGCTGATCCACCTAATACACAAGGTACAAAACAGCATCATTAAAGTCATTGTTCATACAAAAATCAAAATGACCCAATATTTTACTCACCCTCAAGACTTCCTAGGTGTATATGAGTTTCTTCGTCGAAGTTATTATATCATTTGTCATGGCTCTTTCAATCCTTATAATGGGAATCAAAGAGGGGTGAGATTTTGAAGATCCAAAAAGTGCATTTATTGATCAAAAAAAAATAACCTGTTCCACACGACTCCATGGGGCAAATAAAGGCCTTCTGAAATGAATCTATGCATTTTAAAGAAATTTCCATTCACTTTTCAAACTATTATGTTTAACTTCTCTTATCTGTCGACCGCAAGTGCACAGAAGTGAAACATTCCGGTTTAAAAAGTTGTAAATATGTATGTTTCTCTTAAACAAACAATTGATTCACTTCAGAAGTTCATTATTAATCCTAGGGAGTCGTGTGGAGCACTTTTTGATCGATGTATGATTTTCCAAGCTCAAAATCTCATCCCCCATTCATTCCCATTATAAAGCTTGGAAGAGCCAGAATAAATGCTATTTGAACGCCGACTGTATTCGTCTGAAAGAGGAAAGTCATATTCACCTAAGATGCCTTGAGCTGTGGGGTAATTTTGAACTAAAAGGGAACTTTTCACAGCATGTAGATACAATGTAAAACTAAATGCATTTCGTATTCAATCCGTAGAGCACCCCTGTTCTGTCCTGAGAGCCTGTGGGGACCACCAAGGAAGAACACCAAGTTAGTTGACTGCACAAAAACATGAGAAGGATTTGACACCCTCACCTGTTACTGACACCCACACTGTTAGTTTCAGAAAAAAGGCTACACAAACTGTTTGTTCTGATTGTTGACCACACAGATGCCATTCCTGTTCAAATAAACATTGTGGACTGTGTACAACTAACTCAGAGGCAGCTCAGTCACCAGTGATGGGCAGTGGCAATCCCTATGTCAGGGTGTCCAAACTCTGTCCTGTAGGGCCAGTGTTCTGAAGATATTAGCTCCAACTCACCTCCAACAGACCTGCCTGCAAGTTCCTAGACAGGTTTAGGCTTAATGAAGAGGTTCAGGAGTGTTTGAATGGGGTTGAAGCTAAACTCAGCAGGACAGTGACCCTTCAGGAACAGGATTAACTCTTTTCAGTTATTAAACATAACTTGACAATCTTTTGAAGTTTGACGACATTAACTGAACACCCCTATAGTTAAAACACAAATAAATATAAAAGTTCAGTTCATTTCTAAAAACTAATGATGTTTTTAAGTTATAGTGAAAATTGTGTCATCCTTTACTCATTGCAAAACTTTATAATTTTCCTCCACACACAGCAAAAAAGATATTTTGAAGAAAGTTGGTGACCGAACAGCAGTGGCACCCTTCTATTGTATGGACAAAAAAAAAAAATTGCAAGTGAATGGGTGCCAGTCTTCAAAATATCTTCTTTGTGTTCTGTAGAAGAAAGGAAGTCACACAGGTTTGTCAAGACAAGAGGTTGAGTAAATGACAACAGAATTTTCTTTTTTGGTGAAATATCACTCTTAGGACCTATAATATTAAAGCATTTTAGGTGAGTGTGTGCAATGACGTCAACCACAAAATTGGCTAAATTTGGCTAGATTCAAGCCACTGGTATCAATAGTATCCACATAGTTAATATTGATGCTAAAATGAATGTGTGCTGCAGACAATTTGAACCAGGCATTAGGCTAGGTTGCACCAGTAAGGATTAGGCTTGAATAAAGATTAAATGAACTTTATTTAATCATTCTGTTGCAAAAAACTTGAAACCTTGCTTAAAAATAAGCAAGGTTACATTTGATACGCAACTAGATCCATTTTTTTATTTTACATTAAACCTAAATTACATGTAACCCTGATGCTTACTTTAATTCTTAATGCGAGTTAAAACCGATTATAAAACAGTCAGTTCTGGTCCTCGATTCTGATCTGCTAAGCCGAGTTCTAAGCCTTTATAAAATACTGACCGCATTACAGAGCCTAAATATCATTTTATTTACTTAACTTTATGAAACATTGCTACACATATGGAATAACTGTTTTATAAATCAATCAATAACCCCGCAAATCAGTGGGTTACAGTGCATTTTTATAACAGCTAAGGAGGTTTTAGGCACTCCGAAAATGCACTGTAACCCAGTTCTTTGCAGGCCTTATTCCTTTAGTTTAATTTAAATTTATATCTGAGGTGGTTTAAAAAATAAAAACAATCCCTATAATTTAGCTTTACTGTAAAATTGAAACCCGACTCAAATGATATCTAAGAATGTAACCCTGCAGAATTATTAAACACTTTCATATAATCCAGAATAAACCCTAATCATGGCTTTGGAACCACCAATCAAGTGTTTTCATTTACAAATTAATTCATATTCACCTTAAACAACTTCACCTTTTGCAGCTCCAGTTGGCATCTCCCAGGCACACCTTCACGGCTGGCATGTTGATGCACCTAACACACAAGGTAAGAGCAATATTTTGAATAAAGAGAAAGAAACAAAAAAACACTTAATTCACAACACTATTGCGCAATTGAAAATTTGAAAATATTAAATGATTTGTTCAATCCATAGAGAACACCTTTTCTGTACTGGGACCCTTGGGGGACCACCAAAGACAACCACGAAGTGGTAAGGGGTATTGATTTTTACTCAACTTCGAGTTGTTCCAAATCTGTAAACATTTCTTTGGTGCGATGAATATATGTATATGAATATAATGTTTGGAAGAATGCTTGTAACAGTAACAGTTCTTGGGCCCCATTGACTACCATATTATAAATAATACTTGTTTTTCTTCTTCTTCTGTCGAACACAAAATCTGATATTTTGAAGAATGTAGGACAGTAAAAAGTTCTGGGGCACCGTTGACCTCCATTGCCATTTTCAGTACTATGGTAGTCAATTGGGTCTAAGAACTGTTTAGTAACAAGCATTCTTACAAATATTTTTCTGTGCAACCAAACATATAGGTTTGGAACAACTAGAAAGCGAGTAATTCACAACAGAATTTTAATTTTTTAAGCAATGCTTTATAAGGTTGTAACTACCAAACTATTGGTATAAGCACATTCATGCTTGGCATTCTATCGGTATTGGCAGAGAAATGCATTTTATCTTGCAACCAATGTTTCACTAAGGGTCCCTTAACCTTATAACTTACGGTCTTCCTGGGCACATGAACAGTCACACTAACACTTGGACTACAGCAAGCATCCACATTGCATCCCCTTTTGACACCACTTTAAATCCTTATGTTGTCAAAAGAACAATGAACTTACTGGAGATTGCTGGTAATGTCAATAGGCACTTTTCCACGGTCGAGCATGTGCAGACCAGGGCATTCAGGTCGACCCAGTAGCCTAGGACTTCTAACCAAAAGCCCAAAACAAAGACACATCTTCAAAGTGGAAACGCAGCTAATATAAAAAATGTATTGCCCATAGTATGATAACTGTTATTTTAAGTTTTTTTTTTATTTCACGGTTTTTACATGTCTTGCATACAAGCAAATCTTACCTAATCCATCTTTGCAGCTCAAGGAATCTCCCAGGCACACCATCATAGCTGGTATCTCGATCCACCTAACACACAAGGTAAGAGCAATAATTTGAATAGGAAGGTGGAAAAAAGAAACACTATTCACAACAGGATCAAAACTAAATATAAATATAACCTTATATTTAACAGACCACGCCTTTTCTGTCCCAAGACCCTCGGCGGACCACCAAGAAAGACCACAAGGTAACTTATGTTATACAAATATATCAGTAATAGCTTTTCAACAACAATTTCCACTCCAGCGCATTTCTTACCAGAAAAATTGTTAAGGAAGTAATACGGTAAAACAGTCTGTAAAAGAAGTCACACCTGAAGTGCGTGGTTTATGCACAACACAAGTGTAGGCAATCCCTTTGGTAATAATTTATTTACAATAAAGCACTAGTCTCGAGTATCTTGTTGCTTTTATAAAACGGTTATCATAGAAATACTATTTAAGAAACATATGCATCAATGCAAGTTGCATGCAGTAAAAATACTTGGTCTCCCTTCCGCAAGAAAAAACTTGATAGACTATGAACAGCAACAGAATGTTTTGTTTACATTTCTAATGGTGCTGCGCAGTGGTACAAAGAATCATTAGGTGCTGTAGTCATAGCTGTGCTTTACCATGAATACAACACAGCTATTGCCCAATCAGAATTAAGGACTGGACCTAACAGTTATATAACATATTAATATACATAGGTTGGATCATTTTATGAAAAGTTGTTACATTTAATCCTAAATAACTTGACACGTTCTTGGTAAAATCCACTAAGACGAATGGTAAAAATACATCTGAAATTTTAAACCTCACAGTAAATTTATATTTACAGATGCTGCAAGAGAGGAAATTCCAGCCCTGGGTCCTTTACGAAATCAATGTACATGTAAGTATTTCTCAGTTTAATTGAGCTGTAAAATGCATCGTTATTCATGAAATCTATATCCCAAATTTTATTATTTTCCTTATTGCAGCTGTAGAAAGGGCAATTATGGAAAAGCTGGAGAAAATGGACATGAAGATCAACCACCTGACTTCACTTGTGCAGTCTATAACAGGAAACAGACGCGCTTTACCCCAGATGGAAATGGCCGAAGAGGAAGAGAGTGGTGTCTTTCCTCTAGCAAGCATTGCTGATCTAGATAGGCTAGAGGAAAAACTTGCAGAAAAAGGATTTATGCAGAGAATGGTAAGAATCTTTGACATTTTCAAAACATAATCATATAGTGCTTGAGCATGTAGGCTACTGTGTTATGTAAAAGCTTGGGCACTCCAGGCAGAATCTGTTAAAGTGTGAATAATTTCAACAAAATAAGAGAGATCATACCAAAAAGCATGCTATCAAAACCAGGTAACCACACACAGTATTAAGAGCCAAGGGTGCCCAAACTTGCACAACACTGTACATACAAAGATTTTAACTATTAAGACTTGCCATGTTTTAGAACAAGGTCTCTTATACTTACAACTGGCGCTCTATTATTAATAATGATTCTGAATATCCATGTTAAAAACATGTTACGGTGGTTTCCCAGACAGAGATTACACTAGTCCTAGACTAAAAGAAGTTTAAGAGCTGTCCTAACTGAAAACAGCTTGCACTTACATGTATAATGCTATATGAACAATTTATGTAATCTATCTATTATGTAAAATATCATATGTAATGATATCTTTAATTTCACTATGATTTTAAATAGTGATTTAAATCAATCCACAATAATGTTATTTTATTGCATACTATAATATTGTATATTATGCATGGTGAGCACATTAAAAGCATTACAACTCAAATTTGACTTGAAATTTTACCTGTTGAAGGTTAACAGATTATCCCTCAGTGGTGGCCCCAATATGAAGAAGACTGTGTGGAGGATTTGCTTCAAAGTTTTCACGACTGTCGTCGCACGGCAACTCAACTGGTGTGTAAGAGGAGGGAAAAAAGGCCTTCGCAAAACAAACTTCGGAGCACTCTTAATAGGTAAACTAAAATACAAGCCATTAATTTAGTGCTGGGTTATTGAAATCCGATCCTTGAAGGCCCGTGATCTGAATCGTGTATTTCCAACCCTAATCACACACCTGACCACGCTAATTAAAGTACTTGATCTGGACTACTTCACAATGCTGAACAGATGTTGGATTAGGGCTGTAAAGTGAAATAAACTATGTTAGTTCACTACTTCGGGCCTACAATACAATTATTAAATATAGTTGTTATGCACAGACCTCAAGTAAATCTTCCCTCGCGTGTCTTGTTTCGACATGAGCACAGCACATGGTTTACGTAATACGTATAGATTGAATCATGCAGGAAGGAAGCGCTTGACGCGTCTGAACTGCCATGCGTAATGCATCGGTAATACTTCCGGGTGACTTTATATTCCGGATGATTTAACCAGATGGAACATTTAAGGTTTATTTTAATGTAACTTGAAATATGTTTGTTCACTTTTTTCATTCAATTATTGAAAATGTTCATTTTAACATACAGCTTCCGCTATAAGGAACCCTGTTCTTCTGTCCCCCACCGAGGCAGAGGCGGAAAAGTTCGTCAAGGACTTCCTACGCTTGGCCCCAGGGAGGATATAATGGTGTAATTGTTTGTTTGCTGTGTTTATTTGCTGTGTTTATATGTTATAAAAGTACGTTCTGTTAATAAACTTATGTTTGTCTATTAAATATTTTCCTAAAATTAACGAGTGTGTGTTCTATTTTCAACTATAGAATAGTGTGAAATTAATTCGGTAATTGTAAAATGCATGAGGGGAGGTGTAGACCGTGTATTATGAAAATAGAGAAACAAAACGATGTCTGGGCTACATATATCAGAGGTATAGCAGACGTCTGAACATCTGATACACATCTGTGAAAGAGCGGCTCACCGTCTTTATAAATAACAAAGCATCTGGAAGAGATCTGGTGGACATCGTTTAAAGAGCTGGAGCGGACGTCTCGGCGAGGTATTGCAGATGAGCAAACGCCCTAATATAGACATCTTACAGACGAAAACCACGACCTCGCGCAGACGTCTCCGCGAGGTACGTGTGCTATCTGGGTAGTAGTCCACACATATTAGGTTGGTGGACACACTTTAGAATAATCTATATGCATTATGGACCCTGTTAGTCTGTTAATACACTTTAATAGACATACATATGTTAGCAGCAACTCACAGAATGCTTATTTATGCTTAAAAAATGAAGTTCCACGAACTCACTACACGTGGTCCATTCATATAAACTGCAGGTGGACACTTCCTGGGTGCCATATTTGTAGTCCTTTGTAGTTTTTCTTGTTAATTAGTTTCCCCAAGCGTTTCTTGTTTACTTTTTTGCGCTATGTATTCATATATACGATTAAAGAACCACCTTATTCCCTTAGTACACTTTATTAGACATACATATGTTAGCAACTCACAGAAGGCTGAATTATACCCTAAAAAGGGTTGTCCACCAACTCACTACACGTGGTCCATTCATATAAATTGCTGGTGGTCACTTCCTGCATGACTTGGCGAAAAACGAGAAATGTCCACCTGCAATTTATTTGAATGGGCCACGTGTATGAAGTTGGTGGACATAATACTTATAAACAATGTTTAACTGAAAAATATTTATTTATATGTTTCAAAAACCACATTATTCAATGAGAACACTTTGTTGTTCGCATATATGTTGGTATCAAATCATTTAATGCTCATTTTGACTATTAAGATAGCCTCTGTTATGTTCAAGGCCTCATTTTCAAGCCTCATCCATTGAAATGAATGGGTTGCAGAGTAATACATAAAAAATGATATAAAATACTTTTTGGGCACCCACGCATTTGGCCTTTCACTATGTCACTTGTGGGACTGTGACGCAAGTGACTGTGATGTTTGGGGTCTCTCGGGACCCCCAGGGCCTTTGTGGAAAATGTCCTTGTATACATTACATTTTCATGGAACACCTTCCCATGGTCTGTTCTATGAAGTCACTGACGCATACACGCGCTGTTATTACATTGCGTGCATGCTCCTAGGCCTGCTCTATGCACGATGCATTCGGTGACACATACAGCGCATGCATGCGTCACGGTTTGATGTCATAACAGCGCATGTATGCGACACGGTCTGCTCTATGCACGATGCATTCAGTGACGCATACAGCGCGTGCATGCGTCACGGTTTGATGTCATAACAGCGCATGTATGCGACACGGTCTGCTCTATGCACGATGCATTCAGTGACGCATAGACTCTCCCTATTTTGACCTTTTTACCCCTAAACAAAGTCACAAAGTCGCCCGGCTTTTCCGCACGACCGGTGGATGATGGACGGTTGCTTGTGACCCGGTTTCGGATCGGTTGACTCTGTCGGGGCCACGTCCACGAAACCCATATAGAAAAGCCATTCAAATAAGCTATACGAGGAAATTTCCAGAAAGGTCCGAGGGGTCCCATATTTTAGATTCTGGCCCGTCGGGCGGCCCCCGACAACATATCGAGAGCACATCGCCCTAGAGGATTAGTGAATGTTTTTTGCACCCAATCACAAGATTAAGCACAAAGCCTTGTCTCTCACATACGACTGAACAGCATTATGAAGGTTTAGTTCTTGGGGAGGTTGATTTTTTAGGAAAGGTCTAAGAACTTTGGACATTTGGGGGATAAATGGGGGGCTTCTAGACAACAATAATCTGAAATATCCAGACCCTTGCCTATCGTTTCCCAACGGGAGGGCTTCCACCTACCATCTATGCCAATGCGTTTTCATTAACCGATTCGTGGACGACTCTCCCTATTTTGACCTTTTTACCCCTAAACAAAAACACAAAGTCGCCCGGCTTTTCCGCACGACCGGTGGATGATGGACGGTTGCTTGTGACCCGGTTTCGGATCGGTTGACCCTGTCGGGGCCACGTCCACGAAACCCATATGGAAAAGCCATTCAAATAAGCTATACGAGGAAATTTCTAGAAAGGTCCGAGGGGTCCCATATTTTAGATTCTGGCCTGTCGGGCGGCCCCCGACAACATATCGAGAGCACATCGCCCTAGAGGATTAGTGAATGTTTTTTGCACCCAATCACAAGATTAAGCACAAAGCCTTGTCTCTCACATACGACTGAACAGCATTATGAAGGTTTAGTTCTTGGGGAGGTTGATTTTTTAGGAAAGGTCTAAGAACTTTGGACATTTGGGGGATAAATGGGGGGCTTCTGGACAACAATAATCTGAAATATCCAGACCCTTCGGCCTATCGTTTCCCAACGGGAGGGCTTCCACCTACCATCTATGCCAATGCGTTTTCATTAACCGATTCGTGGACGACTCTCCCTATTTTGACCTTTTTACCCCTAAACAAAGTCACAAAGTCGCCCGGCTTTTCCGCACGACCGGTGGATGATGGACGGTTGCTTGTGACCCGGTTTCGGATCGGTTGACCCTGTCGGGGCCACGTCCACGAAACCCATATGGAAAAGCCATTCAAATAAGCTATACGAGGAAATTTCCAGAAAGGTCCGAGGGGTCCCATATTTTAGATTCTGGCCCGTCGGGCGGCCCCCGACAACATATCGAGAGCACATCGCCCTAGAGGATTAGTGAATGTTTTTTGCACCCAATCACAAGATTAAGCACAAAGCCTTGTCTCTCACATACGACTGAACAGCATTATGAAGGTTTAGTTCTTGGGGAGGTTGATTTTTTAGGAAAGGTCTAAGAACTTTGGACATTTGGGGGATAAATGGGGGGCTTCTGGACAACAATAATCTGAAATATCCAGACCCTTCGGCCTATCGTTTCCCAACGGGAGGGCTTCCACCTACCATCTATGCCAATGCGTTTTCATTAACCGATTCGTGGACGACTCTCCCTATTTCGACCTTTTTACCCCTAAACAAAGTCACAAAGTCGCCCGGCTTTTCCGCACGACCGGTGGATGATGGACGGTTGCTTGTGACCCGGTTTCGGATCGGTTGACCCTGTCGGGGCCACGTCCACGAAACCCATATGGAAAAGCCATTCAAATAAGCTATACGAGGAAATTTCCAGAAAGGTCCGAGGGGTCCCATATTTTAGATTCTGGCCCGTCGGGCGGCCCCCGACAACATATCGAGAGCACATCGCCCTAGAGGATTAGGGAATGTTTTTTGCACCCAATCACAAGATTAAGCACACAGCCTTGTCTCTCATATACCACTGAACAGCCTTGTGAAGCTTTCAGAGGTGGGGGATGGGGGATTTTTCAGAAAAAGGTCTAAGAACTTTGGACATTGGGGGATAAATGGGGGGCTTCTAGACAACAATAATCTAAAATATCCAGACCCTTCGGCCTATCGTTTCCCAACGGGAGGGCTTCCACCTACAATCTATGCCAATGCATTTTCGTGGACGACTCTCCCTATTTGGACCTTTTGACCCCTAAACAAAGTCACAAAGTCGCCCGGCTTCTCTGCATGATCGGTGGATGATGGACGGTTGCTCATGTCTATATGCTTTATGCGTGATGCATGCACGTGTGGTTATTTAAGCGTGTGCATGCGTCACGGTCTCTTATATGCATGATGCATTCAGTGACGCATACAGCACGTGCATGTTTTACGGTCTGCTCTATGCATCACGCATGCAGTGACGCATACAGCCCGCCACGGTCTGCTCTACGCATGGCGCATGCAGTGACGCATGCAGGGCGAGGATGCGTGGCATTCTGCTCTATGCATCACGCATGCAGTGACGCACGCAGGGCGAGCATGCATGACGTTCTGCTCTATGCATCACGCATGCAGTGACGCATGCAGGGCGAGCGTGCGTGGCATTCTGCTCTATGCGCAACGCATGCAGAGCGCGCACGCTACACGGACTGCTCTATGCATGACGCATGCAGTGACGCATGCAGGGCGCGTACGCGTGGCGGAGGGCCTTCCACCTGTCACCTATCCTATACGTTTTTGATAGGGGGTTTGTAAACAGGCCACTCTAATTAGACCTTTGAGGATGAACTGAGCGTTCTACAAGTTGTTGCTAACATATGTGTGTCTAATGAAGTGCACTGACTGAATAATGTGGTAGTTGATGCATTTAAATGAATGTAAGGGCACATTTTTGCTAATAAGTGGGTTGTCCACCAACTGAATACACGTGGCCCATACATATAAACTGCTCGAGGAACTTTCCCGCAAGGCCGGCGGAGGGTCCGACAGGCCCGAAACCTCACGGGCACTTGCGTCCAGGTCCCCCAAAAGACATACCGAAAGGTCAAAAGTCCTGGTCCTCCAGAAGTATTTTATAACCTTTTTATTGTAAATTAAAAGCACAGTGATTTCAATGGCAGACACTTGGAAACGAGGGCTGTTTTAGCTATGTACTCATCCACTTTTAAACCCTTTAAGAAGAAGCCACAGACCCGAAACTGCAGGGCCTGATTCGGGGGTCCGTGACAGCGGTCACTGAAAGGCTCGATGTCCTCTGATCTTAGAAACCTTGTTTTCTGGACCTTTGTTTACACCCTGACCTTCAACATATAAGATTCCCGATTTTTGTCAAACCTGGACATTGTACGTGCCGTTTCCTAACCTGTGTGTGTCTAAAAGAGTGTTCTCACTGAATAGTGTTGTTTCTGACACCTAGAAATGAATATATGCACTTTAAATATTGTTAAAAAGCATCATTTCCACCAACCTACTACACGTGGTCCACTAATATAAACCACACGTGGACAGGCAATGCAAACACACTAGAAAATGGATCCATTTTCTAGTTAGAACACACTGGAAAATGGATTGCATTGATATTGATTTTTAACGATGTTTTAAAAGAGTCAGAAACAACACGGTTCATTGAGAACACTCTTTTAGACACGCACATGTCAGAAACAGCTGGTAAAATGATGAGTTTGACCTAAATTCTGTTGTCTAATACGTTGAATGTGATGTTGTCCACGTGCAGTTTATCGAATGGGCCAGGAATAAATGCTTGGTGGACATTGCACAGAATGGGCATTTTAAACGTGTAAATATTATTTTTTTGTTTTAAAAACCACAAAGCTCGATCACCACGCCCCCTCAGACAAACATATGTCAGTCCCGAGTGGCAAAGCGCAGGTTCTGGTAAAAGTAGTTGGGAAGCGGACAAAAAGTGGTTTGGTGGTCGGGGGCGTGGCCATGGAAGGGTCTGCGGGGTCGAAGGTCAAATCGGCACCCATAGTTGATCAGTGGACAAATAGTTGTTTCGTGGACCCTGGCACCCATGGGCAGTAAGCTGGTACCCGCCTCCCATGCAAACAAATGAGCCGTGGTACTTATATCATGTTGGAGGACGAGCGGGGAAGCCGAAGTACATGGGATAAACCTGTGAGGGACGCATATGATGTTCGTGGACAGAGGGCTAGGGGGTCTCCGAGGGGTGCCATGGCACGAGAGCGCCCCTAGTGTTGTCCTCACACCCCCTATCCGGGGGGTCAGCAGAAAAGAATTGGTCTTACCACAGGGTAAGGTGAAATCACCCACTTCCCATTTAGATAGACGCTACGTGTCAGGTTTTTTCACACTACGATCCATCGCAACACTATGCGTCAAATGGCAGTTTATTTGAATGGGCTTTTTTCCACGAACCCTCTATTTGTACTTCCTCCTGAGCTCGACCCCCCCTGGGGGGAGCTCGGATTCGTCAGAGTCGGACGCCAGACTCCCCCCGATGCTGCGAACGACCTCTCATCTACGTCACACATCGTCTCCGAGTGCGTGCCTGAGGATCCGAACAGTATGCCACCGCCGGTTGGGGAACGATCAGAAGAGCGAATCGGGGTGCGATCGGCCCGTGAGCGCTTGGCTGGCGGGTTTACGATCGCAGAGTTCCCCATATCACTAACGCTGCTACGTGGGTGGTCATCGGGGCCGTAGCCACAGATGTCACAGCCCGGGTAGCAGACGAAATGGTGGCTGGTTCCCGTAGGAAGACAGCCACCTGTGACCGCAACTTCTGAGTGACCATCCGCCCGCAGTGCGGGCAGACGTGTCAACGAACGCTGCTTCGGTGTGCTGGACGCCCAGACACTCTAAAGCCAGTGCTGAAGCGGCCGACTGTGCGCGCTCGGTAGTGAGCTGCTGATATACGGACAGAGTCTAGTTCCAAACCGAGATGAGATGTGCTCTGCGCCGGGGAGAGCCTGCTCTTTGCCCAGTTGACCTGTAGGCCCAAACAGTCTAGGTGCCAAAGCAAGAGGTCCCTTGCGTACACAACACATCTCGCGAGTATGCCAAGAAAGCCAGTCGTCGAGATAGTTAAGAATTCGCATGCCTTGTTTCAGAGGGGAGCTAAGGCGGCCTCGACGAGTTTTGTAAAAACCAGACTGAAGGGTAGGACGCTGTATTGACACGCTCTTCCCTCGAACGCGAACCGCAAGAACCGCAGGTGTCGAAGGAGGATAATGCGCTTCTGCGTGAAGATCCTGAACGGCAGCTTGTGGAGGTGCCTGTTTAGCAGACGTAGTTCCAAGATGGGGCGCCACCCCCCCCTTTTTTGGGCACTATGAAGTACGGGTGTAAACCCAAAGACATCTCGGTTATCGGGACGGATTCTATCGCATGTTTTGCCCGCAGGGCGGCGACCTCCTTCTGAAGTACTGGGGCATTCTCTCCTCACACCGAGGTGATAGAATACCCCGAACCACGGGGGTGCGTGGCGAACTGGATCGCATAACCGAGACGGATCATCCTCTCTAGTCAGCGTGACGGGTTGGTACACGCTCTCCAAGTACCCAAGGCCTGCGATCACGGGACCAGATGGACGATTTCCTTAACCGTGCCAGGGGGGCTGGTTTTCATTGGCCTTTTTCTAAAGTAGAACTGGAGAACAGGGCAGTCATTTTGCACTGGGGGAAGCCTCTGGGAAGTTGACTGCTCTGCTGACTTACCTGCTTTATAGCGCTGGTCCTTCCGCGGCACCGTCTGTACGAGGGTACTGTGGAGGAAAGAAACCCAGGGAAAATAGCGCTCTCAACGAGGAAGTGGGCTTCGGGCCCTAAGAAGGGCCCGGAGTGATGGGGACGCAGCAGATAGGGTCCCTTTCCGACCCAGCGATAGTATGGCCGGTGTCGGGCCCGATGTTATTTCCCTTGGTTTCATCCCATCATGGCTTGGAGTCTCTCATGCGGGCTGCTGATGGGGAAATGCTCATCTTGGTCTCATCTTGAGCTCTACCGCTTTTGAGAGGGAGCTCAGAGAGATGGCCGGCGTCTGATGCCAGAAGGTAGCTGTCCGATGCTATGACAGAGATTTCTTCCTCATCCCACTTCCGAGTCTGCCAGCTATGGGACGGTCTACCACCGCCCATCGGGGACGCACCAGGTTGGGGTATGGATGGTCCGCGAGCGGCACGACATCCATAGGCGTAGCGGTCGACCTCGCCGAAGTGGCAGTCGAACTCGCGTGAGAAGCAAACGGGACGGCGGCAACATTCTCACGAACGTCGCCAGCCGTGACCGCAACACCTTGATCGTCATGTTCTCGCAGACAGAACATGTCAGATTAACGAAACGCACTTCAGCATGTTTAACCAAACATGTGATGCGGGCATCATGGCTGTCTGACTCAGGGATGAGTCTGTCGTGCCCAAGGACGTGCTCGCAGCCGTGGGAAATTTGTTCTTTTAGACAAATAAAGGTCTGTAGCTCTTCTGCCGAGGGGAAGTCCGCTCTCCGGAGGAAATCGCCGTCGGGAGGGAGAAATCCACTGCTCCGCGAAGAGATAGTGGCAACATACGTCGCACAGGTTCCGAAGAACAAAGGATGAGTGAATGACCCCTGCCATCTTCCTTTTATACCTGTATGTATGGGGCGGAGACTGATGTGCGCGTGCCATTCGCCAATTTCATTGGCGTTTAAAAATTCCTCTCGGAGATGATAGGTTCTCAAGATCAAACCCCGGTCTGTCTCTCTACACAACGTCGAGAGACAGACTGAAGGGGAATGCACATTTCTCCAAAACACTACAGTAAAATGAATCCATATATGGTGTGCATATAGTGTGGGATGCCCTCTACAGAAAACCATCATCAGTTTTTTCTACGTCGTCACCCCATTTTTCACTCTCACTTTTTTTCCGTCCCCCTGTGCCTCACTTCTTTCCCCCTCTCCTCTCACCCCCGGTCTGAGAAAACCCTCATCCTCTCTTCCTACCCCCACCCTCCTCTGCCCTCCATACCCCATTATCAACTTTCCCCTCCCCATTTTCCAAAACGCTAGAGTAAAATGAATCCATATATGGTGTGCATATAGTGTGGGATGTCCCCTAGAGAAACTAGTAGAGAAGTAGAGAAATGCACATTTCTCCAAAACGCTAGAGTAAAATGAATCCATATATGGTGTGCATATAGTGTGGGATGTCCCCTAGAGAAACTCATCATCAGTTTTTTCTACTTATTAGAAATTATGTTTCTGTAGGCCTTTGAAGTGGAAAAATGTACCTTATTATTTAGTGAGATCTACCTCACTGAATAAGACGGCCCTCCTGACGGCGCTCACTTCCTTCAAGAGGGTAGGGGACCACCGAGCATCCTCCGTGTCCCCGGATTGCCTTAAATTCGGCCCTGGAAAATCTCACATTATCTTGAGACCCAGGCCCGGATGCGTGCCCAAGAAGTTCCCACTACTCCCTCCGGGGCCAAGTGGTGAACTTGCAGGCGCTCCCCATAGGGGAGGAAGACCCAACCCGATCAGTGTTGTGTCCAGGACGTGCTGGACCGCACGCAGAGCTCTGAAGCTCTGACCAGCTCCGTGTCTGTTGGAGCACAGCAGAAGGGGAAGGCTGTCTCCAAACAGAGGCTGGCGCACTGGGTCGTGGACGCCGTTACGACGGCAGTCCGATCTCAGAATCTCCCATGCCCATTGGCAGGTTTAGCCACCTCCTGGGCATTGGCAGAAGCGCCTCTCTAGCAGACATCTGTAGAGCTGCGGGTTGGGCTACGCCCAAACACCTTCGCAAGGGTTAACAACCTTCGCGTAAACCCGGTGTCAGCCCACGTCCTGCGTGGCGACATGTAGGACTGGCGTCCGGGGGGGGCGTATGCCTGCGAAAGCACCTTTCCACCCTCTAGCAGGTTGGGTCAGTGTGCTATCTACCTTTCCTTCTTACCCTAACACATGGCTAAGAAACTTGTACCTCAACATCCTCCCTTCTTACCCAGACTCTGGTTAAGAATAGGCATTCTATCCATCGGTGGAAAGGTGCTTTCGCAGGCATACGCCCCCCCTGGACGCCAGTCCTACATGTCGCCACGCAGGACGTGGGCTGACACCGGGTTTAAGCGAAGGTTGTTGACCCTTGCGAAGGTGTTTGGGCGTAGCCCAACCCGCAGCTCTACAGATGTCTGCTAGAGACGCGCTTCTGCCAGTGCCCAGGAGGTGGCTAAACCTGCCAATGGGCAAGGGAGATTCTGAGATCGGACTGCCGTAGTAACGGCGTCCACGACCCAGTGCGCCAGCCTCTGTTTGGAGACAGCCTTCCCCTTCTGCCGTGCTCCAACAGACACGGAGCTGGTCAGAGCTTCAGAGCTCTGCGTGCGGTCCAGTACGTCCTGGACACAACACTGATCGGGTTGGGTCTTCCTCCCCTATGGGGAGCGCCTGCAAGTTCACCACTTGGCCCCGGAGGGAGTAGTGGGAACTTCTTGGGCACGCATCCGGGCCTGGGTCGCAAGATAACGTGAGATTCTCCAGGGCCGAATTTAAGGCAATCCGGGGACACGGAGGATGCTCGGTGGTCCCCTACCCTCTTGAAGGAAGTGAGCGCCGTCAGGAGGGCCGTCTTATTCTAGTGAGGAAGATCGGAACCTCCGAGGGGCTCTTGGGGAGCACTGAGGCTCCCCAGGACCACTTAGGGTCCCAAGAGGGTATGGAGCGGAGATGAAGCGGATTTCGCCCTCTCGCGCCCCCTAGGAACCTGGTGACCAAGTCGTGTTGTCCTAGAAACTTTCCACCGACTGAGACGTGATGAGTGGCAATAGCGACTACATACACATTTAGTGTGGAGGGGAGATGTTAGTCTCCAGTTTCGTAAGAAGGAAAACACAAACCTGATCGAGCACCTCAGTGGGTCTTTCTCATTGAGAGAGACACCAGGACGAGAAGAGGCGCCGTCTAGAGGCGTGTCACCGCCTAGTAGATGGGGCCCTAGCCTAGGTGATGGTCTCCGCCACAGAGGGGGAGTGCCAGCTCAGGATCTTCCCGTCCCGTCTAGAGACCAGACATGGTGTTCCAGAGGTCTGATCTGGGATGCCAGAACGTGTCCTTCCCTGAGAGAGCAGGTCCTCTCTCAGGGAAATGGGTCAGGGGGAGTCGCTGTCCAGAGCATCAGCTCTATTCAATTCAATTCAAGTTTATTTATATAGCGCTTTTCACAATGTGCATTGTTCCAAAGCAGCTTTACAGGAGCGAATAAGAAAACACAGAGGTAAAACACAGCACAGTGCATAGTGTTTATAGAACAAGCAAGATCATTCTAATAGATAATATCTAATAAATTAATAAATAGATGCAGTCTCCCGGTGAGCAAGCCGACACTGCCCTGCTGTGGCGAGGAACCAAAACTCCCTTATTGATTGATGGAGAAAAAAACCTCGGGAGAAACCAGGCTCAGCCGGGAGGGCCAGATCCCCTCTGACGTGTCATAGCTGCTCTCAGTGGCCCCGACCAAGTCACCGAGCAGCATCCCCGAGGAAGGGGGGGAGAGCCCACCGCCCGCGACCCAGGCAATCCCACTCGCCGAGGCCATGCACGTCCAGCCCGGTCCCACTCCGCGATCGACACCAGAAAAACAGAGGAAATAGTAATGGCATATTGGAACATTATTCCTCTGCTGTCTGTCATCGACCACAAAGCAAGACCATCCAGACCCACACAGCCCCAACAAATAAAATCCCCCCAACCACAACCAACGAGCCCCCCCCACCCCCCACGAACATCAGCCCAGCAACCCCCAATCAGGGCCACTGAACGCAGCTATGACTTCAAACTGCTGACATGTGATGTAGTTTAGCATTTAATACCAAGCATTGTAACTTTTAGCATTAATGTGACAAGTAGTCCATCTTTGCTCTCGGTTGGGGGTAGAATGGTCTGAGCTGGGATGGTCGCCTTTCTCTTGGGTGGAATTGGAGTTGCCTTAGATGGAGCTGGGATGGTCAGTCAGTCCGCAGCTGGCGTAGTCTCTATGTCAGGATGGGCATATGATGTCCATCTGGGCCTGGCAGAACTTTCCCTACCTCGAGATGGGCATCCCGAGGCGGAGGCAGAAAGAAAATAATTAGCGTAGCTGCTGTTCATTTACTATGCATTAGTGAAAGCTTGGGTGTGAAAAGATGTGTCTTTAATCTAGATTTAAATTGGGAGAGTGTGTCTGACCCTCGAATAGTATCGGGAAGGCTATTCCAGAGTTTAGGTGCTACGTATGAGAAAGCTCGACCCCCTTTGTAGTAGTTAGTTATTCTAGGTGTTATCAAAAGTCCTGAGTTTTGAGATCTTAGAGAGCGTGATGGGTTGTAATGTGGTAGAAGCTCTGTTAAGTAAGTAGGGGCTAAACCCTTTAAGGCTTTATAAGTAATTAAAAGAATTTTAAAATCAATACGATACCTAATGGGTAACCAGTGAAGAGATGATAAAATTGGGGTAATATGATCGTATTTTCTTGACCTGGTTAGGACTCTGGCAGCTGCATTTTGGACTAACTGTAGTTTGTTTATTGAAGATGCAGGACAACCAAAGAAGAGCATTACAGTAGTCAAGTCTTGAGGTCACAAATGCATGAATAAGAGTTTCTGCGTCAGCAACACATAAAACATTTCGTAATTTGGCAACATTTCGAAGGTGGAAGAAGGCTGTTTTTGTGACATTTGAGATATGATTTTTAAATGACAGGTTGCTGTCTAATATAACGCCCAGATTTAACAGTATTTCAGTAACAGTGCAGCCTTCGATTTGCAGGTTATAATCTGATATATTCTGTTTACGAGTCTTTGGTGCTATAAGTAATATTTCTGTTTTGTTAGAGTTTAAAAGAAGGAAATTACTAGTCATCCATTGTTTCATATCTTTGATGCACTCTGCCAGTTTGGATAGCTTGAAGGAATCATCTGGTCTTGAAGAGATATATAGCTGAGTATCATCTGCATAACAGTGGAAGCTAATTCCATGTTTTCTAATAATGTTGCCCAGGGGCAGCATGTATATGGAGAAAAGCAAGGGTCCTAAAACCGATCCCTGAGGTAATCCATAGTTTACTTGCGTTAGATTAGACGATTCCCCATTTAAATGGACATATTGATATCTGTCAGATAAGTAAGATCGGAACCATTTTAGTGCCTGTCCCTGAATACCGGTATAATTTTGTAAACGATCTAAAAGTATTTTATGGTCTACAGTATCGAACGCAGCAGCACTAAGGTCAAGCAGGACTAGGAGTGAGATGTTACCTTTATCAGATGCCATAAGTAGATCGTTTGTAATTTTAACGAGCGCAGTTTCGGTGCTATGATGCGGTCTAAAGCCAGACTGAAATTTTTCGTGCATGTCATTATTTTGTAGGAAAGAGCACAACTGAGTGGACACTACTTTTTCTAGTATTTTAGACAAGTACGGGAGATTTGAAATCGGTCTATAGCTTCCAAGTTCACTGGGGTCTAAGTTTGGTTTTTTGATAAGAGGCTTGATTACAGCCAGTTTAAAGGGTCCTGGGACATGGCCTAGATTAATTGACGAGTTGATAATGTTATAAATGGGCTCAATTGCAAACAGGTAGTAACTCTTTTAGTAATTTAGTTGGAATGGGATCTAATAAGCATGTTGTCGGTTTGGATGTTGAAATAAGTTTAATTAAATCTTCCTGTTTTATAGGTGAAAAACACTGTAGCTTTTGTTTTTCGGTGATGGTTGGTACTAATTCATCAGACACACTTGGAGGTTGGATTTTAACTACGTCGTCTCGTATTTTTTCGATTTTTTCTTTAAAAAATGTCATGAATTCATTACTACCAAGGTGTGGCGGAATAGCCAGGTCAGGAGAAGTCTGTTTGTTTGTTAGTTTAGCAATTGTACTAAATAAAAACCTTGGATTGTTTTTGTTAGTTTCTATGAGGTTACGGAGGTGCTCGGCTTTTGAGGCTTTTAGTGCCTTTTTATAACAGTTTGCACTCTCTATCCACGCAATTTAAAGACCTCTAAATGGGTTTGTTTCCATTTGCGTTCCAGTTTACGCGTTTTCTTTTTTAGACCGCGAGTGGTGCTATGTACCATGGTGCTTTGATCTTCTCGTTAAACTTTTTTGACTTCATAGGCGCGACCGCTTCTAATGTATTAGAGAAAATAGTTCCCATGTTGCTGGTCATGTCATCGAGCGATTCTGTATTAATTGGCAAAGTTATTAAAGAAGTCAGATCTGGCAGATTCTTAACAAAACTATCTTTAGTAGAAGAGGTGATTGTTCTACCAAGTCGATAACGAGCTATACGACTGATTTCTGCAGTGCGCAGTGTACATGTTATAAGATGGTGATCAGTGACATCGTCGCTTTGAGGTATAATATCGATATTGGTTAGATCGACTCCGTGAGAAATAATCAAGTCTAGAGTATGATTAAGTCTATGAGTGGGTCTGTTGATGTTTTGTGTTACACCAAAAGAGTGTAGTAGCTCTTTAAAGGCCACAGCTAAAGCATCGTTAGCACTATCTACATGGATATTAAAATCTCCAACAATCAGAACTTTATCAACGTTAACCAATAGGTCCGATAAGAAGTCCGCGAACTCTTTCAGAAAATTAGTGTAGGGCCCAGGGGGTCTATACACAGTAGCCAGTGTAAGAGAGAGCAATGGTTTTTTACTTTTGTTTGGAACAATTATGCTCAACACAAGCACTTCAAATGATTTAAATTTATGCTCTGTTCTCTGAGTTACGGTAAGAAAGTCTCTAAAGATTGTTGCGACACCACCACCTCGACCAACCGGCCGTGGCTCATGCATATAACCGTAGCTTGGAGGTAGACTCATTTATACCAAAATAATCATTTGGTTTAAGCCAGGTTTCAGTAAGGCAGAGTATATCAAAGCTATTGTCTGTGATCATTTCATTTACAATAACTGCCTTTGAGTTTAGTGATCTAATATTAAGTAGCCCGAACTTTAGGAGTTGGTTTTGCTCAACAAATATATTGTCTTTAGGTTTGATCATGATAAGGTTTTTTCTCTGACTTTTACATACATTTTTATTTTGTTGTATTATTCGGGGGACAGACACAGTCTCTATGTATTTGGATGTTGTAACATTTTTAACAGTTGAGTGAGAGGAACACAGACTATGGTTAACGCTTGTACTTACTAGTCAAATGCTGCGTAGCGTCTTTGAGATGTTGTCTGACAGGACTTCCGCTCCAATGCTGCTGGGGTGCAGGCCGTCGGGGCGGAAAAGCCTTGGTCGCTCCCAGAACAGATCAAAATTATTTACAAAGAGCAGCTTCTGTTCAGTACACCATGACATTAACCATTGATTGAGCGAAAATAGTCTACTGAACTTTTCATTCCCTCGTCGGTAAGTAGGAAGCGGCCCTGATATGATGATCCTCGCCGTGGGCGATGCGTTGCGTACAGTATCGACCAGACTCCTGAAATCGCGCTTCAGGACCTCCGACTGACGCATCCTGACATCGTTGACCCCCGCGTGCAGTACGACAGCTCCGATGCTAGCGTCGTCTTTCAGGATCGCAGTTACCTGCGCAGAGACATCGAGAACACGGGCGCCAGGGAAACAGTGAGTGCGAGCCTTACCTTGATTGAAGGAAGCGCGTACGTTCCGGACGATTGAGTCTCCGACGACCACAGCGTTGCATTCCGTCTCGCAGAGGGCGGCAAAGCGGTTCCTGGTCGGGATCTCAAAGACCGGTGGCGGCAGTGGGGGAGAGGTCATCACTCCGGTTCTGGATTGCGCCTTACGCCGTGGGTGTGCCGGTGCAGGAGTGAAGTTCAATTGGGCCCGTCGTGTTCTCGAAGCCTGTGCTCTGTGCAGAGAAACACGCGGAGTAGAAGCCAAGAAGCTCTGAAGCCAAGTGCGGTTAAACCAGTGCGGTGTAACCAATAACACTTGGTGCTCCTCTTCCCTGGCCTTGCACAGAGTCTGTGCAAGGAGGCTCCGGGGGGGGAAGATGTGCTTCCGCCCGTCTCGCGCTCAGCTGTGCGCAAGGACATCCGTGCCGAGGGTCTCGGACAGGGAGTACCAAGCGGCCTGCGCGGGGGTGGAGTCGCCACTCTCTACGAGGCATAAACTGACAAGAGAGCGCGTCGGCTGTCTAGTTCAGTTTGCCCGGGGTGAGTGTGGCCCACAGGGAATGGGTCACCTGTTGACTCCACCGGAGGAGGCGTCGAGCAAGTTGTGTTAGCTGCTGTGAGCGAACGCCACCCTAAGATCTGATGTACGCTACAGCTGTAGTGCTGTCCTCAGACTAGCACGTGCTTGTCCCGCACGAGAGGCCACAGCCTGCTCAGTGCAAGTAGCACCGCCCACAACTCTTGGCAGTTGGAATGCCAGCGCAGGTGGGGGTTCGTCCAACACCCTGCCTGCGTGCCCGTTACACACTGCACCGCACCCCCGCAGGGAGGCGTCTGTCGTCACCACGACATGCCTCGACCTGCCCTGAGGGACCTTAGTCCGTCGGAAGTCATGGAAGACCAGGGGTTTTGGTGCGTCGGCCGCAGGGCGTCATCACCATGTGCCTGCTACCGGTGTGCCACGCTCTCCTCGGAACCAGACTCTGAAGCCAGTGTTGGAGCGGTCTCATGCGCATCAACCCGAGGGGTCCCACCCGACGAGGACGCCATGCCCAGGAGCCTCTGAATTATTTCAGGGGGACCGCTGTCTTGCCTGAAATGTTCCAGGCAGTTCAACACCGGCTGGGCGCATACTGCGGACAGTGCGCCGACATGGTGACAGAGTTGAGTTCCCTACCGAGAAAGGGGATGCTCTGCTAGGGAGAGCTAGTCCTTTCCTCGGTTGACCTGTAGTCCCAATCGATCTGGGTGCCGGAGCACCAGGTCCCTTGAATACATAACAGACCTCGCGAGTGCCAAGATAGGTCAGTCGTTGAGATAGTTAAGTACCCGCACACCTTCCTCCCCTCAGGGAGAAAGGGCGGGTTTCCTGGTCTTCGTGAAGACCGTGGAGACAGGGACAGACCGAAAGGGGTTCAGGTCGATTGCCACGAACCAATCCTGACACCTGATAGATGTCAGGACGCGCCTCTGCGTGAGCATCCTGAGCAGCAGCTTGTGAAGGTGCTTAGTTCAGGGTACACAGACCTCCGGGGCGCCACCCGCCGTCTTTCTTGGGAACGATGAAGTGCGGGTTGTAACCCACCGAACATCTTGGTTTGAGGGACGAACTCGATGCCTGTTTGCCAGAAGGGTGGTGACCTCTACCCGAGGTATGTAGGCGTCCCAGCCTCAGACAAAGGGAGAGATGATGCCCCAAAACTTGGGAGAGTCTCTGGCAAACTGGATCGAGTGACCAAGACGGACCGTCTGCATTAGCCACCGAGACAGTGTGGGCAGCTCTCGAGCTCCCAGGGACTGTGGCAGGGGGACCAAAGGGACGGTCTGCTTCATCACTCCCATGGAGGGTGGTTCGATGGCTGGCGGAGCTAACCTTGTCGCGGGGAGGGCCCCGGAGGGAAGGTTGGCTCTGCCTACTTACCTGCCTGGCGGGACAGCTGCACGCACTGTCGGTTGAGAGTGGTAGCCGCTGTCGAGTGTGTAAGACCCTACGCCTCGCCAGGGCGTGAGGTCGGGTTTGCCGGGCACAGTCCAGTGGAGTGTGCGATCGGCAGGAATGAACTCCCAGGGGAAACAGAAAACTCTAGTGAGTGAGTGGGCGCCAGGCCCTGAGAAGGGCCCGGCTTTGGTGACGAGGCAGGAGTCGTCCCGTACCGACCGATCAGAGCCGTAGCCGTGAAGGTCGGGCCCGATGTTGTTCCCCCTGGGGTCTTCCCATCCTTGTCACTTCTCGTGAGAAGTTAGCTGACGGGGTGAGGTTTCCCCCTCGACCTCGACTTCCGGGGTGCCACCAGTGGGGGCATAGTAACCGGAGTCGATGTGGAAGGGGTCCTGGGCTGCCGGGAAACAGACATCACGTGAGATCTCGGAGGCTTGAGGGCGGCCGAGTCGCAGCGTGGAAAAAATGTGGCTAATTGCCACTGTCTGCTTCTTAACCGTCAAAAACTGCTGAGCGCAGTCCACGACGGTGTTACCAAACAGCCCACCCTGCGAGACGGGTGCATCAAGAAAGCGGGCTTTCTCGGTGTCACTCATCTGTGCAAGGTTCAGCCGGGGGTGACTCTCCTGGACCACTTCCGTGGACATCGTCCGACCCAGGTCCCGTGCCGCTACCTTGGTCGCTCCGTAGAGCGCTGTCGGCGGCAGCACAGGAGTCCTGCAATATACCTGGGTGGCCTTACCCTCGAGGAGCTCTCTCAACGCCCTGGCCTGGCGGACCTGCAGGACGGCCACGGCGTAGAGAGAGGAGGCAGCCCGGCCCGCGGCAGCGCAGGGCTTCGGCACCATTGATGTCGAAGTCCTACACGCGTTGGACGGTGGGCATGGCCGATTCTCCCCAGGTGGCAGCCGTCTGCGGCACAGATGCACCGCAGTCGCACGTTCCACCTGGGGGATCTCGACGTAGCCATTGGCTGCCCCCACCCTCGAGGGAAGTGAGGGAGGCGGAGCTGTTTCGACTGGAGCGATCCGTGGAGCGCTCCTAGTTTTACACAGCTCCTCATGCACCTCCGGGAAGCAAATGGCTCCCGGGGTGGGCGTGGTTTGCACCGCGCTCCGGCCCCCAGGAACCACGTATCCCCGGATTAGCATGGCCGACATTACTTCTGCTTCCTCCTGAGCTCGACCCCCCCTGGGGGGAGCTCGGATTCGTCAGAGTCGGACGCCAGACTCCCCCCGATGCTGCGAACGACCTCTCATCTACGTCACACATCGTCTCCGAGTGCGTGCCTGAGGATCCGAACAGTATGCCACCGCCGGTTGGGGAACGATCAGAAGAGCGAATCGGGGTGCGATCGGCCCGTGAGCGCTTGGCTGGCGGGTTTACGATCGCAGAGTTCCCCATATCACTAACGCTGCTACGTGGGTGGTCATCGGGGCCGTAGCCACAGATGTCACAGCCCGGGTAGCAGACGAAATGGTGGCTGGTTCCCGTAGGAAGACAGCCACCTGTGACCGCAACTTCTGAGTGACCATCCGCCCGCAGTGCGGGCAGACGTGTCAACGAACGCTGCTTCGGTGTGCTGGACGCCCAGACACTCTAAAGCCAGTGCTGAAGCGGCCGACTGTGCGCGCTCGGTAGTGAGCTGCTGATATACGGACAGAGTCTAGTTCCAAACCGAGATGAGATGTGCTCTGCGCCGGGGAGAGCCTGCTCTTTGCCCAGTTGACCTGTAGGCCCAAACAGTCTAGGTGCCAAAGCAAGAGGTCCCTTGCGTACACAACACATCTCGCGAGTATGCCAAGAAAGCCAGTCGTCGAGATAGTTAAGAATTCGCATGCCTTGTTCTCAGAGGGGAGCTAAGGCGGCCTCGACGAGTTTTGTAAAAACCAGACTGAAGGGTAGGACGCTGTATTGACACGCTCTTCCCTCGAACGCGAACCGCAAGAACCGCAGGTGTCGAAGGAGGATAATGCGCTTCTGCGTGAAGATCCTGAACGGCAGCTTGTGGAGGTGCCTGTTTAGCAGACGTAGATCCAAGATGGGGCGCCACCCCCCCCTTTTTTGGGCACTATGAAGTAGTACGGGTGTAAACCCAAAGACATCTCGGTTATCGGGACGGATTCTATCGCATGTTTTTCCCGCAGGGCGGCGACCTCCTTCCGAAGTACTGGGGCATTCTCTCCTCACACCGAGGTGATAGAATACCCCGAACCACGGGGGTGCGTGGCGAACTGGATCGCATAACCGAGACGGATCATCCTCTCTAGTCAGCGTGACGGGTTGGTACACGCTCTCCAAGTACCCAAGGCCTGCGATCACGGGACCAGATGGACGATTTCCTTAACCGTGCCAGGGGGGCTGGTTTTCATTGGCCTTTTTCTAAAGTAGAACTGGAGAACAGGGCAGTCATTTTGCACTGGGGGAAGCTCTGGGAAGTTGACTGCTCTGCTGACTTACCTGCTTTATAGCGCTGGTCCTTCCGCGGCACCGTCTGTACGAGGGTACTGTGGAGGAAAGAAACCCAGGGAAAATAGCGCTCTCAACGAGGAAGTGGGCTTCGGGCCCTAAGAAGGGCCCGGAGTGATGGGGACGCAGCAGATAGGGTCCCTTTCCGACCCAGCGATAGTATGGCCGGTGTCGGGCCCGATGTTATTTCCCTTGGTTTCATCCCATCATGGCTTGGAGTCTCTCATGCGGGCTGCTGATGGGGAAATGCTCATCTTGGTCTCATCTTGAGCTCTACCGCTTTTGAGAGGGAGCTCAGAGAGATGGCCGGCGTCTGATGCCAGAAGGTAGCTGTCCGATGCTATGACAGAGATTTCTTCCTCATCCCACTTCCGAGTCTGCCAGCTATGGGACGGTCTACCACCGCCCATCGGGGACGCACCAGGTTGGGGTATGGATGGTCCGCGAGCGGAACGACATCCATAGGCGTAGCGGTCGACCTCGCCGAAGTGGCAGTCGAACTCGCGTGAGAAGCAAACGGGACGGCGGCAACATTCTCACGAACGTCGCCAGCCGTGACCGCAACACCTTGATCGTCATGTTCTCGCAGACAGAACATGTCAGATTAACGAAACGCACTTCAGCATGTTTAACCAAACATGTGATGCGGGCATCATGGCTGTCTGACTCAGGGATGAGTCTGTCGTGCCCAAGGACGTGCTCGCAGCCGTGGGAAATTTGTTCTTTTAGACAAATAAAGGTCTGTAGCTCTTCTGCCGAGGGGAAGTCCGCTCTCCGGAGGAAATCGCCGTCGGGAGGGAGAAATCCACTGCTCCGCGAAGAGATAGTGGCAACATACGTCGCACAGGTTCCGAAGAACAAAGGATGAGTGAATGACCCCTGCCATCTTCCTTTTATACCTGTATGTATGGGGCGGAGACTGATGTGCGGGTGCCATTCGCCAATTCCATTGGCGTTTAAAAATTCCTCTCGGAGATGATAGGTTCTCAAGATCAAACCCCGGTCTGTCTCTCTACACAACGTCGAGAGACAGACTGAAGGGGAATGCACATTTCTCCAAAACACTACAGTAAAATGAATCCATATATGGTGTGCATATAGTGTGGGATGCCCTCTACAGAAAACCATCATCAGTTTTTTCTACTTATTGGAAATTATGTTTCTACAGGCCTTTGAAGTAGAGAAATGCACATTTCTCCAAAACGCTAGAGTAAAATGAATCCATATATGGTGTGCATATAGTGTGGGATGTCCCCTAGAGAAACTCATCATCAGTTTTTTCTACTTATTAGAAATTATGTTTCTGTAGGCCTTTGAAGTGGAAAAATTTACCTTATTATTTAGTGAGATCTACCTCACTGAATAAGACGGCCCTCCTGACGGCGCTCACTTCCTTCAAGAGGGTAGGGGACCACCGAGCATCCTCCGTGTCCCCGGATTGCCTTAAATTCGGCCCTGGAAAATCTCACATTATCTTGAGACCCAGGCCCGGATGCGTGCCCAAGAAGTTCCCACTACTCCCTCCGGGGCCAAGTGGTGAACTTGCAGGCGCTCCCCATAGGGGAGGAAGACCCAACCCGATCAGTGTTGTGTCCAGGACGTGCTGGACCGCACGCAGAGCTCTGAAGCTCTGACCAGCTCCGTGTCTGTTGGAGCACAGCAGAAGGGGAAGGCTGTCTCCAAACAGAGGCTGGCGCACTGGGTCGTGGACGCCGTTACGACGGCAGTCCGATCTCAGAATCTCCCATGCCCATTGGCAGGTTTAGCCACCTCCTGGGCATTGGCAGAAGCGCCTCTCTAGCAGACATCTGTAGAGCTGCGGGTTGGGCTACGCCCAAACACCTTCGCAAGGGTTAACAACCTTCGCGTAAACCCGGTGTCAGCCCACGTCCTGCGTGGCGACATGTAGGACTGGCGTCCGGGGGGGGCGTATGCCTGCGAAAGCACCTTTCCACCCTCTAGCAGGTTGGGTCAGTGTGCTATCTACCTTTCCTTCTTACCCTAACACATGGCTAAGAAACTGGTTCCCTCAACATCCTCCCTTCTTACCCAGACTCTGGTTAAGAATAGGCATTCTATCCATCACTAAGCAAGCACCCCCTGGGGGACTGGCTGGGCAGAGCAGCCTTCCCCCTTAGGCCGGGATACCATGTGAGCTATCGCAGATAGCTCTAACCGGACCTAGTGCTACCGGACGTCTGTAACACCCCCTCCGTCTGATGTATCCTCATGAGAATGGTTCCCACTCCTGGTAACCCATGAGCTTCCCCAGGTGGCCCTCCACCTCGCGGTTAACTACTCAGTCCGCACGTTCCATGTGTTCTCCTCCTAGGACGAGACCATACCTTCATCCACCATATTCCTCCCCACGGGTAGGAGGTGGCCTCTGCAGCGCATCCCTAATCAAGGAAGTTGCACTTACCCGGTGTAAACCCGAGCCGGACGGCCTCTCGCCAATAGAGAGCTAAGGCCTCCGTCCGTGAAAGGTTACCGGTCAGGGCTGTACCCATCTTTCTCCAAGAAAGCTCTGGAACCCCCCGACCACCACACTGGAAGGTTACAGTTTCGCGAAAGCATCGAGCTGACACGCCCAGGCCTGTTACCGTCGCTTCGCTAGAGACTGTGACGCGATACAGCGTTGTGGCGTTTTCCATAGAGAACCCCATCTGTCGTCTTCGACACAACGTCGAGAGGCCGACAGAAAGGGAACGTCTCGGTTACGTATGTAACCTCGGTTCCCTGATGGAGGGAACGAGACGTTGTGTCCCTCATGCCACTAACACGTATCGTATTCTGCTGCAGTCGTGAGAGGCTCTCAGGATCTTCAGAACAAAAGGTAAGTGAATGCTGCACGCCGGCTTCCTTTTATACCGGACATCCGGGGGCGGAGCCCGGCATGCAAATTTCATTCGCCAAATTTCATTGGCCTTTTCTATAGTAGTCAGAGTTGATTGGTTCTCAAGGGCGAACCCCATCTGTCGTCTTCGACACAACGTCTCGTTCCCTCCATCAGGGAACCGAGGACCGAGACGATTTCTCCAAAATGCTACAGTAATATAAGTCCATATATGGTGTGAATATAGTGTGTGATGTCCCCTAGAGAAATTCATCATCAGTTTTTTCTACTTATTACAAATTATGTTTCTAAAGGCTTTGAAAGTAGAAACATTTGTATTTCTCCAAAATGCTACAGTAAAATAAGCCCATATATGGTGTGCATATTGTGTGGGATGCCCCCTACAGAAAACCATCATCAGTTTTTTCTATTTATTATAAATATTTTTTCTATAGGCATTTTAAGTTTAAAATGTGTATTTCTCCAAAAACGTTACAGTGAAATAAATCCATATTGTGTTTAAATAGTGGGGGATGCCTCCTACTGAAACCCACCATCATATTTTTCACTTATGAGAAATAATGTTTGTATAGCCCATTATATTGGAATAATATTTTCCAAAATGCTTTCAAAAACCGCACTGTAGTTAAACCTGTTCCAAATCCATGGGTTCTGTAATAAAACCATGGTGTTAAACAACAAATACCATTTTTACTAAACTTTTACTACAAGTAACATGGTTAATTCGTAAGACTAAAGATAATAGACAAACTACTTAACTGCATAAACCGTTTTATTCGCAGGACAAAGGTCTAAAAGGCATTGAAATAATACACATTTAAGAGACAGACAGAGACATTGTTTTCACAATATAACATTACAGCAATCATAATGCAAACATTCGGAGAAAAAATGTGCATAAATTACGACAAAAACTACATATTCTAAACATTAAACAAGAAGAATGTTAGTGAAAAGAGACGCGGATCATCTACATTTAAATAAAGCTTTACAAGCGTCGTTCCTTGAATTTACCGTAAACAACTCACTATGCGCGCATCTGAACCTAAACGGCGGCTGGCTTGACCGTGTATTTTCAAACCGCGGATGACTTGACCGCAGTGTTTAAACCTACCGTAAAACATTGACAACTCCTTAGCAAACAGGTGGCTGAGAACCGCAGTCCATTATTATGAACGCTAATATAAAAAATAAAACATTATTTACCTGTACTCGCAGACGCGATTTCTTTAAGACTGCAAGGGAAGCTCAGCTTCCCCTATAATTGTCAAAAAATGAATGGTCAAATATATGTACTATTATGTTAACATTTTATTGACTAAAAATGCGTTAAACACGTTCATCTCGAACGAAAACAATTTCGTTCAGAATCAGCTACTTAGGTCGGCTGACTCGATTTCCTTCTCATTCATTCCCGTAGCGTACAGTGAATTACTCTGTTGACTTCAATGGGGCTGCTTTAAACAGTTTTTTTCAGTGCTTAGAAACAAGACGGTCATTGGATAATGCTGCGATTATGTCCCGCCCACGGACGCTCAGCGTCTCTGGGATGAATGGAGGAGTGGGCTGGCCCGGACTCCGAGCGTCTGCGTGATGACTGGAGGGTCTGTCATCTCTTTTTAATCCACTTTTATGTCCTAAAACGCTCGTTTTTTGGGGTCGACAGCTTATAAAAACGTATTTCTTGTTTGTTTTTTTTAGCTTGTTTGCTATACACATTGTCACATATCAGCTTTTAGACATTTTTTATTTATTTTTTGTTATAAATCATAAATGACAAGGAGGCGGCAGCTTCTCGCAATGCAAAGAGACGGTTGGTGTGGGCGTGGTCTTCAGATTATGACGCGTATCACTCTGTGTCTCCATTTCCAACTCAGTCCCATCGCGGATTTTGAATGTGTAGTCGAAAGACAAACTGCTGCAACCTTCATCGTATATTTCACACAATTTCACACCACATTCATTGTTTCAGTTTAACATAATTCCCACATTTCCTCCCGTTGAGTTAAATATATATATATATTAGATCGTTTGTTCATTAATTCATATAGTCTGAACTAGCCAGCTAGCAAACTGCACACGATGGCAGACAGTGCTAATATTGTCGAGCTGATTTTGGCAAAGCCATTAGAAAGTCTTCCTTACGAGGAGAAACTTAAAATTAAACAGCAGGGCAGATCAACACCTAAGATTGATTTAGGGCAAAAGATAGGGAAAAGTAACAGTTCTTTTCAGCTCTCCTGGTATGACAAAGTTAGCTGGCTGACTGGAAGTGCTGTGAAAAAGAAAATGTAATGGGTCAATATATAATTGAGGGAGTTTTCATGTCCATGAGATTTATCTCGCAAACATGCTTATTAAAATAAAAATTTAAAAGTCTTCAGTGTTCTTCATGATCTTGTCTTTACAAACTCCATAGTTAATTATTATGGAAATAATCATTTATTTATAAAAATTTACTAGATATCCCTAAAATGTCAACTAAATAACCGTCCGAAATGAATTACAACCACAATCTCATTACCTAAAAAAACATTTTAAAAACTTATTCAAAAACAGTTTTAATTATATTATTTACATTAAGTTGAGGTAATTGTGAAGAATGTGTCTTTTTGGGCAATATGTCACATTTTCAATAGAAATTGACAAATTGAATATGTGTCCGAGAAGTCGCTGTCATCTAAGTTACCCATAGCAAATACACCCCTCAAGGAAGAGTGTGTTTTCCAAATCACATGACCTGCTCTACATGATGTCATTTCCTCCTGAAGAGAAAACTAGCAAGACTCCAAGGTATGTTCTCCCTCCACATTTTCAGTTATTTCACCTAAAGTAGTGCTTGGGGCAAATGTGTACTTATCATATGTCAACAATGTTACTACAATTAATTCATAAATAACTTTGAATTTCAATTTTACTCAGTTGTACATATAATATTTAGAAGAACCTCTCCGTAAAATGCCATGTGGTGTCTGGTGCTATGCAACCATTTTGATTTTATCCCTAAAAACAGCAAAAATGTCAACTAGGTTACCAGTCACCTATGTTACTCTGCAAATGTAACTTAGTTGACCAAGAGTAACATAGTTGACATTCATGACATGTTCTTATAGTTTTCAGGAGTTCATTTAATATTCTAATTGTACAGTAACTATAAAATACTTTGCATAAAAGTAAACTTGTTTTCAGGCAAATGCCACGATTATCTGCTGCAGAAAAGCAGCGCCGTTACCGTGCACGGCGAGATGCTGATCCTGCAAAAAGGGAGGCATACTTGGCAAAAGGCCGGCAGAAATGGAGAGAAAAGAGGGAGCAAGGTGCATACTATAAGCCCATATGTGAACAGAGTGAGAGGGAAAAATGTGCAAAGAGAAAGGCCTGGAGAAGAGCCCAGGAACAGAGCAGACGCAGAAAGAAACAGGCTTCTGCTATTGTTACCCCACCACTTAGTCCTGACAGCGAGGAACAACCAGTTCCACAACCAGGAAGGTTAGAAGGTTATGTAAAAAGAACCTCAAACAGAACTATGCAGGCAGGCTATGTAGAAAGTACCTTAAACAGAGCAATGTCTCATGAAAAAGTACTTGTTAGATTATAATGTTAGATTAAAATGCAAAATTACATGGTGGCATGGTGACAATTAATTTCAAATGCTTTAAGTGACACCTGCAATGTTAAAAAATAATTAAAAAATGTCCTCATATAATTTCAGACAGAGAATACAAGGAAGAAGGACTAGAAGAAGACGGTACCAGAAAATATACATTGAGAATCACAAACTCAAGGAAAAGCTTAAAGCTCAAACAAAAACATCAGACAAATACCGTAAGCGCTATGAACGGCTACTGTGCAGTGTCGACTCTCCTAGCAAAAGAACAAAAAGGATGCTCGGAACAAGTCCAGTCAGTAATGATGTGCGGAGAACTCTGGTCTATCATCATGCACTTGTGAAAAGCCTCAAACAAAAATTTCAGTGTGCAGCAAAAGAAAAGACCAGGAACCTAATCGCCAGAATCGTATCTGGAAAAATATTGAAAAAATACAGGTTCCAGAAAATCATTCATGACACACTGGGTGTCTCAGCCAAACGATTCTGCAAGAATGTGAACACAAATGGGGACGAAATAGCCTGTTTTGCCAGGAAGAAATACATATCCACACACTCAAAACTGCAAGACCAGGTTGTTGCCTTTTACACCAGGGATGACGTAAGTCGTTCAACAGCAGGTAAAAAGCAGACCGTAACAAAGGGAAAAGTAAAAAAGCAGAAGCGGTTTATGACTGACACCATGAAAAACCTCCATAGGAAATTCCTGCTGGAAAACGTCTCTAGCAAACTTTCCTATACACTCTTCTGCCGAATGCGCCCATACTGGGTAGTCCATCCAACCATTGCAGACAGAGATACGTGTCTATGTAAGGTGCATGAAAACTTGGAATTTATCGTGGAGAAACTTCATGGACTTAAACTTCTGGAGAGAACAGAGTTGGAATCTCTTGCTGAGGAAACTTGCTGTAATCCAACATTTAAGCCATGCATGTATGCGGAATGCGAGAACTGCAAACTACAAGACCTCAAGATTCAGTCTGGCTATGATGGTCAAACCCAAGTTTCTTGTGTGCAGTGGACAACTGAAACTGTCCTCAGAGAGAAGAAAAGTGGTGACAGCAAAGAAAAGTTGCCTGTGAATATCACCGTGAAGAGGGAAATGGAGAGTTCTTTGGAGGACCTGATTGAGACTTTCCAGAAACAGCTCAAAAAGTTCAAAAGGCACTTGTTCAACATCAAGACCCAGTTTAACTACTACAGGGAATTGAAAAAGAACATGAAGAGTAATGAATGCCTCATACACATTGATTTCTCTGAGAACTACTCTTGCAAGTTTCACAAAGAGATTCAAGCTGTCCATTTTGCCCTCTTCTCATCAACAAGCAACTCTTCATACAGGGGTCCTCTACATTGGTGGTGAGGAAGACCACTTGTGCTTCACAACAATTTCGCCATGCAAAGAAAAGGGTCCACCTGCCATATGGGCACACCTCTCCCCAGTACTTAACCATCTCAAGGAAACATGCCCAACAGTGTCAATTATCCACTTTTTCAGTGATGGTCCCTGCTCACAATACAGGCAGAAGGGCAACTTTTACATGTTCACAACTGAATTGTACAACCAGGGCTTCACTGCGGGCACTTGGAACTTTTTTGAGGCCAGCCACGGAAAGGGTGCCCCCGATGGGGTAGGAGGCCTTCTGAAGAGAACAGCTGACAGATTGGTGAGCCAAGGTGAAGACATTTCCACTGCTAAACATCTCTTTTCAATGCATTGGTAAACACCAATACAGCTGTCAAGATCTTCTACATTGAAGAGGCTACAGTGGAAAAGGCCATACAGCAGATGCCACAACGACTCCCCGCTGTACCATGCACTATGCGGATTCACCAGGTCATCACGCAAGCACCAGGGAAACTGACATACCGTGATGTGAGCTGCCTGTGTTCAACAAGGCAGATTCTGCAATGTCAGTGTTACCAAGCTCAGGCCTTCGACTTCAAAGTCAACTCTGCTGTTCCTGCATTGCACCAAGGACAACCAGACCTTGAAGTACAGTGGGATAGAGATGACATTGTTGGTCAGTGGTGTGTCATCAGATATGACGATGAGGTTTACCCTGGAACCATTGTTGAAGTGAGTGAGACACATGTTCATGTTAAGTGCATGCACAGAGTGGGACACAATCGTTACTACTGGCCAATGCGAGAGGATGCGCTCTGGTATCCATTTGAGGATGTGCTCAGGTTGATCCCTGCCCCACAGCACGTGACAGCACGTCATGTTGAAATAAAAAGAGATGTGTGGGAAGATATTGCCAAATCATATCTTCATGGCTAAGGACATGCACACACACACACACACACACACACGCTAACAAACACGTGGCACAAGCACACGGTCAAGCACACACATATAGACACCAGACGTGTATAGTCCAGGTGCCAGAAAGTAAAAATCCTGCCATGTTTTTGAATCCGCCTCTACATCTAGAACAGGTGTTTTCACTAATGAGCTCATCTACCTGGTAGAGGAGCTGGTTTAGTGATGGTTGGAACAGCTGCTGGACAGGATTTCTACTTTCTGGCACCTGGACTATACACCTCTGATATACACACACGCACAGATAAAGACACACACACACACACACACACACACACACTCAAAGATTACTTGATTGAGCTTGACAAAGTCATTGAAAAACAAACCATAATTGGCCATGTTCTTGGGTTAGAAAATGGGGAGTGTGTTCTGTCTCCGCCGGTTTCATGGGTGCATGGAAGTTGAAGGCTATGCCAAAGTTTTACTTGGGTTCTGACATATGAATGTTTTTGAGATACAACTGTTTGCACTATTAAAATTTTGATCCAATGCAGCACACTTATTCTGTTAACCAACAGAATAAAACACTATTTGGTTATTGTTACTTATTGCAGTGCACTATTATTTTTTGTTCAATACAATGCACTACTGTATTTCATTCCACAAACAAGATTTTCAAAATGTTTACATGGTGGAATTTTTGTGTAAGTGCTGTTTTTGATACTTTTGTTGTTGTTGTTTTCTATGTTAGGATATCTTTCTTATGATATATGTGCTTGTTAATAAAGTTGTGATTGATCCTTGTAAACTGATGTGCGTCTGTATTTCTCCTTTATGTCATGAAATATTTAACAGGTCTTGATTAAATGCAATAAAAGATTAGCTAACATATAATAATTAATATAGTTTAGGATTCTTTTTGTTAAATACATCATCCTACTTTGTCATGTCCAGTCAACTATGTTACTTTTGTCAACTATGATACTGGGCTGTCAATTAAGTTACCATTATGTTTTTTAAAAAATATATGTATTTCAATGGTTCCCTAATCTCCAAGTAAGTATTTAGAAACTGAGTAGCTGTCAAATATATACCTCGGCATAATTTCATTAAGAAAATTATCATGAATCAAGCAGTTTGGAAACGAAATATACAGACCGGTTACTTCAGTACTTGAAATTTGGGGTTTCAATTGAACAAAATGTGTATTTTCTTAATTAATTGGGTATTTTAATTGAAAAGGTAGGTAAATATAGACACATATTCTTCCAAGAGTAATGATTTTTTTAAATGTCTGCCATTTACTTTAAGTTAAAACTTATAGGTTTTGTCCGTAACATAGTTGACCAAATAATGAGTAAACTTCTTGTTTTTAAAACTAAATATCTGAAATCAATTATGCCTGAGCTTGGCAATGACTAAAAACAAAATATTTCAGGGATGATTTATCAGGGAAGATAATAATATTTTGTAAATAAATATATTTTTTCCCAGAATTATTCAAACTCAAAATCTCCCACAATTATATATTGACCCTAATGCTGGCCATGTCTCTTGATGAAACCATCTCATGGATGTGTTGTTTGGTCAAAATTGGGGTTTGGAGATCTGTCAAACTTTGACAGGGCATATAAAAGGCATGAAAATAGCAATGAACATGTGAGTGCATGTGCAAGATTAAGTTGCATGGGCAGGATCAGGGTTGAGCATGCAATCAATGAAGGTGCTCGCATTCAAGTGGCTAAACATAATGAAACTGTTAAACAAAACAGGGCCTTCCTAAACCGCCTTATTGATGTGACATCCTTGCTTTGCCGGCAGGAGCTGTCATTTAGAGGACATGATGAGAGTAGTGAATCATCCAACAAGGGGAATTACAGAGAGTTCACAGAAACATGAGCTAAATATGACTCTGTCCTGTCCACACAATTCGAGTCCTCAACTGTGTTTTCTGGTATGTCACACACTATTCAAAATGACTTGATCTCTGCTCTTGCAGCCACCATTTCTGATCAGATCAGAGATGAAATTTAGGATGCTCCCTTTTTTGGATGGCAGGTGGATGAAACCACTGATATATCCTGTTGTGCCCAACTCTCTGTCATTGTTCGCTATGTGGATAGTGCAGGTAAATTCAGGAGCGCTTCATTTGATTTTTTGATGTTTCTGGGGGGCGAGATGCTCAGTCCGTTTTTGATGTTTTAAATGAGAACATGCAGGGCTGCAATTTTAAGGATAAGCTTGTGGCACAGACCTATGATGGGGCTGCTGTCATGGCTTCAGCTCTCAATGGTCTGCAGGGCAAAGTGAAAGCAATAGCCCCCAGTGCAATGTTTGTGCATTGCTATGCACACAGACTGAATCTGGTGCTGTCACAGGGGGCCAAATGCTTGCCTGAGTGCAGAATTTTTTTTGCATCACTCTCTGGGTTTGCCACATTTTTCTCAAAATCCACAAAGAGGACGTCTTTTCTGGAGTCTGCAGGCTGCTCAAGGTTGCCCAGAAATGCTCCTACTCGATGGAATTTCACATCACGGATAGTGAGCACTGTGGCAAACAATTATGATGGCCTCCTGCAGACATTTGATAACATCATTGCAGATACGACAATGGATGATGATACACTGGATTGTGCAAAAGGCTTCGTGAGGAAACTGGAGGATTTTGAATTTGTGTTCATGTTGTACACATATGAACAAATCTTCTCTGAGACTGATGTGGTCTTTGATATTGTCCAGCAGAGAGCGATGGATGTTCTTTACTGCAAGAAAAGAATTGAGTCTCTTCTTGCATTTGTCAAAGAGAAGAGGTCAGAGGGGGCTTTCCAAGCTGTTTATGCCAAAGCAGCAGATCTCACATCAGACCCAAGAGATGAGCCCATGAGAAAGCGCCGTCTGACCCAATTGCAGGATCCCAAGAGCGCTACAGAAATCTGTACATGGCCATCCTTGATAACATCTTGGAGCAGATTCCTCAACGTTTTTCAAATTTGGAAAGTATGCTTTTCTTAGAATTAGTCAATCCAGGGAAATTTGATGACATGAGACAAGCATTTCCAGAGGAGGCCTTCCAAAGTGTCCTGAAAAGTTATGGCCATCACTTTGATTCAGGGAGACTGAGGTCTGAACTTCAAGTCCTGTATTCAGATCAGGACTTGCAGAGGAACAGGGGAAAGCTGTGTGATTACTTGGTGTTCCTTAAACACATGGAGTTGGACAGTGCAATGCCTCTGCTTTACAAACTGTTCTCATTAGTGGCAACAATTGGAGCTACATCTGCAGGTGTAGAAAGGAGCTTCTCCTGTTTAAAGCGGCTCAAGTCCTACACCCGTAACACAATGGGCCAAGGCCGTTTAAGCAGCCTAGCTCTGCTGGCCATTCAGAGGACACTGGTTAAGTCACTGGAAAAGACGCCTAGTTGGTACGACAGGGTTACAGAGCATTTTCTTGAATAGGAACGTAGGGCAGAATTTACATATAAATAAATGGACAATTTTTATGATTTAGGCCGAAAATGAGCTTCCCCCTCTTTAAAAGATCAGCAGCCGCCACTGTATTGTGAGTCCATACTGCAAAAAATGACTTTCTTACTTGGTCTTTTTTTCTTGTTTTCCAGTAAAATTGTCTACAAATTCTTGAATCAATATGGATTTTCTTGATGAGCAAAATGACCTAAGAAGATAAGTCATGTTTTAACAAAAAAATATGAAATTTCAGTGTATTTGTGTTTTAAAACAAGCAAAAAAATCTGCCAATGGGGTAATAAAAATAATCTTGAATTAAGGTCGACCTTTTTCTTAGTCACTCAATTCAAGATAATTTTTCTTACCCCATTGGCAGATTTTTTTGCTTGTTTTAAGCACAAATTCACTGAAATTTCATATTTTTTTACTTGTTTATGCCTTTCAGCTAAAATTTCCTTTATGTTTGTTACATGTTAAATTGTTATTATAATAATAATGCAGTACACAGAATGCAAACATTATTTTGCATTGAAGCGATGTAAAACCAAGTAAAGTGAAAGTCAATTACAAAAGCAGAATAATTTAATGGCATGCATGAAGCTAAGTGCCGCCCTTTTGTGCCAAATAAATTATTTCTCCTATGGAGGAGTGAAGGGTTTAACGGGTTCTTTCTATGTCAGTGGTGGTATACAGCACCTTTTGTCACAGTGCACAAAGTAAAATAATCCAAACCGGCTCACGGATTGCCACATTCCTACGAATCATATGAAAAGTTTAAGCACCAAGCACAGCGAGAGCACCACAGTAACAAATAATTACATCGCCACAAAGAGAGCTGGCACAGCCAAGCTAAAATAGAGGGAAACAGTGATGAGGAACAGGTGAGGGGAATCAGCAAAACCAGGAGGCTAAACAGGGTACCAGACGAGATAATCTACACGGACAAAATACAGCACAAAAATAAAACACCAACCAAAAATTTACATAAAACAAAAGGCAAAGCCTGACACCTTTACCATCTCAAAGAACCGCTGAAGAACCATACAGGCGCTTTACAGGCTCTTTATATGCTAGCGGTGCTATATAGCACCTCAATCATGCTGAAGAACTGCTGAAGCACCATTTTTTTTTGTTAGTACATGGAGAGTAGATAGGTCCCATCACTTTGAAGTAAATGTGTTCATAATCTGTAAATCTGTGTGTAATGTTAAAGAATGCCACTGCCAAACACATTCTTCTCAGAAATTCAGAAAGCTTTTTGGGTGTTATTCCATAGTATGTAGTTTATATTCGTTTACAGTACAACTGTTTAGAACTGTGCTAACCACGTGTTCACTTTGAAATAGTGTAAGCTCAAAAGTATCTAGAATTGTCACTACCAAAACAGTCACAATTGAAACGTTTTGAATTTTCAGTTGTGTCATCATTATTTTGGATCCTTTGGGGGATGTGCCTAGGTGTGTTTTATCAGATATTTACTGTTGGATGTATATATTGTGGTCACTACCAAAACATTACTGTTACTTCCAAAAACGTGCAGTCACAAAAGAAACATGGGATGTTGTGTCAAAATTATATTGAATTAAACTTTTCCCGTAATGGGTATCTGGTAGTTTTTGATTGTTCATGTCACATTGAGCCGGAAGCCTTGACAAGCGATGTCTACTGCCTACAATAAAAATCAGGTCACAATTTTGATTACAGCAAACTTTTGTTCACCATGTATGCATGTGGTCTGGAACATTTACTTGGAACTAAAAAGGTCAAGTTACCACATTGCAAGCAACCCATTCCCCCCCCCCCCTACAACCAGCCCAAGGCCGTAATGTTTGCTATAGGCTTTATTTTTTTTAATATTTCGGTCTAAACATAGTTCTTTTTACTTTGTTAATGTAAGCATTGATGTGTGATATAGAGTCATCCTTCATTTTGGCTTTCAGCCCAACTGTTTGTCACTGACTTCGTCACTGACTTTAAAACGTATAGGACAATCATCTCAAAAGGAAGCTGAAATGGAAAAAATCTGGTACTTCCTTTTAGTCAAAGACATCAACAATCAGATTTTGTTGTGTCTATTAGCATTGTTCATTCTGTTGTCAGCTCTCATTGGGCACTGGTGTTCATTTTTACACTTTTTTTTACTTTACTTGATGAAATCAATCTAGAGATGATATTCATTGGACTTTGTTTGCTTCTCTTTCCAGCCAGTGAGTTGAAGTCTCCTTTTCATTGTACCAATATTTACTAATCATTTAAACTTTAATTAAACTATAATACCCTTAACATTCTCTTTTGAAATGTATAACATTACTTTTGTTTTGTTTGTAGGCCTGACTGCAATGAATCTAAGTAACACGCCTTTGTTTGCTAAATTGGGAGAATCGATTCACATGCCTTGCGTTTACTACAGCCAAATGGCCATGCACTTCTCCTGGTACAAGCATGAACTTGGGCAGAATCCCAGGCTTATTGCTACTACTTACAAGTACGATCAAAAAGCCACTTTTTACCATGATTTTAAGGATACTTCACGCTTTTCTGTGCTGAATGATAAAGGTGTGAATCAGTTGGTGATAAGAAACCTTCAGTTCTCAGACTCAGCGTCATACTACTGTGGAAGTGCATATTCCAACGTATTAGAATTTATCCAGGGGACAGAGTTGATAGTTCAAGGTATGATTTCAAGTAATTTGCATTTTGTGTATAGCCAATGTTCATGTATTGTGTTGTTCAAGCATTTGTAAGCCCAATTTAGTGTTTGCAATGTTAGACTTTTGACTTCACTTTTAGTACTGTATTACATGAACAACCCATCTTTAAGCTGAGAGGTATAACTTTATTAAGTGACAACAATCATTGTTTTTACACAGGTTTGCAAAAGGCTTTACATCCAGTTCAGCCGGGAGAGTCAGTGAATGTGCAGTGTACTGTTCTCAATCAGACCTGTGTGGGAAACCACAGTGTCTACTGGCTCATCCACACATCTCAACCATCTAATCCAAGAATCATTAAAGTTCACAGGATGAGTAACACCCGGTGTGAGTGGACCTCTGATGCTGGTCATAGAGAACGTAAATGTGTCTACAGCGTCTCCAAAAAAGCCCTCACCGTTTCTCTAGCTGGGACTCACTACTGTGCTGTTGTTGCGTGTGGGGAGATGTTATTTGGTAATGGAACCAAACTGCACATACCTGGTAAGTTTTTTTCAATACGAAATGTATTGTGAATTGTAAATATAGTACTATTTTGTGAAATATACTGAACCATAATTTTTGTAGTTTCAGGTGATGATTCCACAGAACCGATTATTACAATTGTTCTTCTTTCCATTGTAAGAACATTACTTTTTTTAATCACTATCGCCACAATTACATTTTGGTACTACATACGTTCCAGAAGAATGGCAAGAACTGATTTTTCCCTACCTGGCAAGATGTTTTAGAAAGTGACCTGTTAGATTAGAAATGTTTGTTTGAGAAAATCTTTGTCTTACTTTATTACTATTACTTTCATGGAGAAGAAAGAAAGTGGGCTTATGTCTTTAAAATAAAATATAATTGGAAGAGATTGCTTTTACATTGACTGTTCTTTAAATATTATTGAAAAAACTATTTACAAGGCCATGTTTGCAAATCTCTCCATGTTATGTTCAATCGGAGCTCTTATAAAATGGAAATATAACAACTGCGAAATTTACTGTGAAAAGCAATGCAAAATTTGTGGATTTCTTACTTATGTCTTGTCTTTCATTACAAATATCTAAACATTATTAAATCAAATATACAGTGACCTAAGATACAGTACATAGTCATGTTTTACTGAAGAAAATATAAGAATTGGGTAAGTTTATGTTTAAAACAAGCAATTATATATACGCCCTGTTTAGTTCAGTTCATTGCCGGTTATTGTTTGTGTGACCCCTTGTGTGTTTCCTCCGTCTTTTCCTTGTATACATTAAATAAATGTTTATTGTGTAAATATACAAGACAAGAAATACAAGAAATTAACAGCCCAATAAATGTTAATAAATGGATACTTCACCCAAAAAGAAAATGCTGTCATCATTTACTCACCTTCGAGTTGTTCCAAATCCTTCTTGTTACGGTTTCAAATGGTTCAAAATGCCGCAGCCAGATTTTTAACAAGGTTTGTAAACGAGAACACGTTAATCCAATTTTAATATCTCTAAACTGGTTGCCAGTGCAATATAGAGTTGAATTAAAAATGTTGCTGTTTGTTTTTAATTCTATAAAAGGTCTGTCACCCTCCTATTTGTCTGAGCTTAGGTGATCCTCAGATAGTATTACTTTGTCATATCTTAGATCAAGATTGAAGTTAAAAGGTGACCAGATGACTGTGCGTTTGCGGTGGCCGGTCCAAAGCTATGGAACAATCTTCCTCTATCTGTGAGATCCGCATCTTCTGTATTTGTTTTGTATTTTGCTTGTTATGTTATATTTTCCTGTTGCGTACACCACAGTGGTCAACCTTTGTTGTGTTTAATTGTGCTTTATAAGTAAAAAATGAAATGAAATGTATACATTTCTTTGTTCTGATGAACACAGAGATAGATATTTGGAAGTATGCTTATAACCAAACAGATTTTGTCCCCCATTGACTCCCATAGTAGGAAAACTTACTTATAATTTTTTTGTTCTGTTGAACACGAAAGAAGACATTTTGAAGAATGTAGGATAGCAAACAGTTCTGGGGCACTTTTGCCAACAATTGTATTTTTTCCTACTATAAGAGTCAATGGGGGACAAAATCTGTTTGGATACAAGCATTCTTCCAAAAATCTTTCTCTGTGTTCATCAGAACAAAGAGTTTTATACAGATTGGGAACAACTCGAAGGTGAGTGTGGTGAGGGGGGCGTGGTTTAGCGAGGTCTGCAGCAGGAGAGAGAGCCGAGAGATGAGCGGTGAGTGATTGGGAGCATAAGAGAACAGTGAGAGGACTGCGGACGAGAGAGGACTGGGCCTGGACATGTGTTAAGCTTGTATTTATGTTCTTGCGGCCTTTTACTTCCGTGTTATTGTTTGTTTATTTTGATTAAAGTTTGTTTGAATGTTCGCCGGTTCTCGCCTCCTTCCTTCCCTACTTTGAACTTGCTACATTGGTGCCAAAACCCGGGAAGGAAGCAGGAGGGCCACCGCCGTCATGCAGTCTTCGACAGGTACGCCATTTGTGGACGTCATTCCATCCCTCGCGGTCCTCCACCATGAGCAACATCAGGCTTTACTGGATCTTCGTACGGACAACGAATGCTGCTTTCCAGGTTATCCTTAAATGCCCAGCAAGAGGACCGCGAGAGGTTCCGGAGCTGGATCGACCAGGGGGTTCACGCAGCTGCAGTAACGATTCCCTCTCCCGCGACTCTCCTGCCAATGCCCAAGATGGGTCCACAAGATGATCCCGAGGCATTCCTCGAAATATTCGAGAAATCTGCGGAGACCTGCCATGGGGGGACTGGGCGATGTGCCTACTTCCATTACTCATGGGGGAGGCGCAGCTGGCAGCTCGATCACTGCCGGTGCAGAACCTCCTGGTCTTCGACGACCTGAAAAAGACCATCCTCCTTCTTGATGGCCCAACAGCTACGGGACTTCTGCCGCAAATGGCTGCTGGCTGGAAAAGGCGACGTTGAGGACATGATCAATCGCGTGGTGTTGGAGCAGTTTATCCCGCGGCTGCCCAGAAACACGGCCGAGTGGGTCCGGTGCCACCGCCTGACGTCGCTGGACGCAGCCATACAGCTCGCCGAGGACCAGATGGTGGTGTGCCCCGGGGTTGGCGAACCCCTTACAACAGTCTCTCACGCCTCTTCGGAGGTGTTATCTCTCTCTCTTCTTCTCTCTGGTTTCGGCACCTATGTAGCAAGTTTAAAGAAGGGAAGGAAGGAGGCGGTAACCGGCGAACATTCAATATGTCCTAGAGCTGCGAACAAACCTCCATACACTGGGGCTGCTATCTATGGAGAATTTGTTACAGGCTCAGGACAAACAAAGCCGGCTATGTGAAATGTACAGGTAGGTGGAACACCTGCTAGGCATTACTGCCGGTTGCACCTCCTCCGGTGCCCACGGGTCAGCTGCAGAGTCATCAGTCAGGAACCACTATTCACCAATGTTTCGCTCCTTTAATCCTGGAACGTCTCCTGGTGGCGGAGCAGTGACAGGGACGTCTCCCTGTAACACCCTGCAGCTGATAGGTGTTACACTCTGCTGCGGCTGTTGTCGAGGTTAGTTGTTCTTTCCCCAGCTCTTGTCTTTCCTCCTCAGCCAGAGCCAAAAGCTCCCCTTCTCTGCCTCCTCTGCTAGCTCTTGATTGCCTTCTTTAGGGTCCCTCCGGTTGCTCCTACCTCCCTCAGCAGGCGTGTGGTTGACAGCCCCATGAAGCCTCGGCATCCAACCTCCACTGGATAGACGGCGGTCTTCCAGCCAGCCTCCCGGCACTCAGCAGCCAGTTCTGAGTACATGGCCTTCTTGCGTTCTTGTGCTGAAGAAGGCTGTCTTGTTGCGTTCTGCCTCCATCCCCCCTCCGCTGGTATTGTGAGCTCAATGAGCAGCACAGATTTTGCCTTGGTGGACCACACCACTATGTCGGGGTGGAGAGATCTACCCGTGATCTCGGCTGGGAAATGGAGCTGCCTGTCAAGGTCGACTCTCATGTTCCATTCCAGGTCAGGGGAAAACAACCTAGGTGTATCTCTTGGTCTGACATTTCTTATTCCCCGTCTTCCATGACAAAACTGATGTGGTTATGGGTCTCCGCTGGTGGTACCCCTTTGCTGCCCTGTCGACGCCCCTCTAGCACTTCGGCTAGCTTTCTCAGAACCTGGTCTTGACGCCATCTGTAGCGTCCTTGGGATAACGCCATCTTACAGCCTGACAAGATGTGCTGGAGGCTTCCATTAGGGGTATTGCAGAGTGCATAGCCTTCCTCCCTCCTGAACCATTGGTGAAGGTTCCAAGGACAGGGTAGCGTGTCAGAAGTTGAGCGGATTAGGAAGCTGATCCTTGCCTGTGGGATCTTCCACAGGTCTGCCCATGTGATTTTGTGGTTGACAACTCCCTCCCAGGTTGTCCAGCTTCCCTGTCAGCCCTGCGACACGGCCTTTATCATTTAGCGCTCTTCCTCCATTCTTGTCACCTCCGCCACCACTATCTCCTTCCTCTCTTTACGGTTGGCCTTTGACCAGAAACGTGCCGCTTCTCCCCACCCTAGCCCTGCTCTTCCTTTCTGAACTCTGCCGACAATCTCTTGGTGTTGCAAACGACTGAAGGCTTGGTCAACCTCATTATGGGCATTCCACTTCCGGCCTGTCAGAACCTTAGGGTTCGCGTTCCTTACAGACTGGTCAGTGGACTCCTTCAACTCAAGGACCAGCCTGGTCTTTTCCTGCTTGTAGCCCAAACTGATGGAATGTAGCGGGAGCTGGAGGATGTTCCTTCCGAAGAGGCCCGTTTCAGAGAGGCACCGTGGCAGCCCCAACCACTTTCGGATGAATGTGTTGGCTTTTCCATCCATCTTACTTGCGGTAGATGTGGGGATCTCACTCATTTTCAGTGGCCACATCACCCTCCTATAGAGCGTAAATTGGTAACACCAGACCATGTACTTCCCTGGGAGTTGGCTTTGATCGATCTTCAGCTATATAACAGGGGTACCAAATTACAAAAATTTGCACCGGGAGAGAAAGTACTTGTATTGCTCCCCACGTCAAGTTCCAAATTACTTGCAAAGTGGCAAGGACCGTTCGAGGTCACACGGCAAGTCGGTGATCTCAATTATGAGATAATACGATCAGATCGTAGCGGGTTACCTCAGATTTACCACCTCAATCTCCTTTAAAAATGGCAGGAGGTGGAGTCCGTGATGGTGGCGACAATAATATCTGGAGAGGATGATCTCGGACCAGAAGCGAAAACAAAAAAAGGGTGGTTCAGACGGAATAAGAGGCCATGCTTGAAATGGGGGTAATAGAAGAATCCAACAGTGACTGGGCGAGCCCAATAGTTATGGTGCCCAAGACGGATGGCTCGGTCAGGTTCTGTGTGAATTACTGCAAGGTGAATGCGGTGTCGAAATTCGATGCCTATCCAATGTGTCGGGTCGACGAGTTGCTTGATCGGCTAGGCACTGCTTGTTTTTATTTGACACTGGATTTAACAAAGGGATACTGGCAGATTCCCCTATCGCTGTTATCCAAAAAAAAAACGCCTTCACAACGCCGTTCGGATTGTACCAGTTCGTTGCACTTCCATTCCGGTTGTTCGGGGCACCGACCACCTTCCAGTGTCTTATGGATTATATCCTCCGACGCCATATGGCATATGCCACTGCTTACTTAGATGATATTATCATTTACAGTTACGATTGGCAGCAGCATATCCAACACTTGAGGGCGGTCCTGTGGGAGCAGAGGGTGGCGGGTCTCACGGCCAACCCGAAGAAGTGTGCGGTTGGTCTAGTGGAGGTTAGGTATCTGGGCTTACACTTGGGTCACGGACAGGTGCGGCCCCAAATTAACAAGACCACAGCCGTTGCGACATGTCCGAGACCTATGACCAAAAAGGAGGTAAGACAGTTCCTGGGGCTGGCGGGATATTACAGGCACTTTGTACCTAACTATTCGGACCTCACCAGCCCGCTGAGAGACTAAGTACAGCACCATAGAACAAGAGTGTTTGGCCATCTGATGGGCCGTTCTCTCCCTTAGATACTATCTCCTGGGCCGGGAATTCACCCTCTGTTCGGACCACGCTCCTCTGCTGTGGCTCCAACGCGTGAAAGATACCAACGCCCGGATCATCAGGTGGTATCTGGCCTTACAGCCTTTTAAATTTCACAGACAAAGAGTGTCACAAGGACTGAACACTGTATTCGATGCCCTGAACACAAATGAAAACAAAACAGCAGCATGGCGCCTGGAACGAGACAGAGAAGACACGCTGCCTTGACTGCTCTCCTCGATCTGCTGCCCTACGCACTAATGCTGTAACATGCACAGCAATACTATAATTTTAGCATTAACATTAGCTTTCCATACGCAGCCCCAGCAGTCACTGTAACTTGAGCCACTTTACCTCAAATCATCAAACGCACAAAAACCTTTTGGTCAACCAAAGCCTGTAGCCTAAAAAGACAACCATGATGGCATGTGTAACAGTTCACCATATGCATGTCTTCATCACCGGACTACACTACCCATAATCCTAAACACCCGCCTCACCTGATCTTCATCACTGGACATTAGTTATGCCCTCATTATCTGTTGTATTTAAGTTCTCCCCTTCTTAGTGTTCTTTGTCCAGTATTGTTTATGAATGTTTATGGTTTGGCGTTTACCCCTGTGTTCTATATGGATTAAAGGAAACACGTTTGATTACCTTCTTGTTTTGAGTTATCCCTGCAACTCCCGTATCAGCATGTTGTCATTGATTTTACTTAAACTTTTATTTAAAGTTGTTGCTGCTTGCTTTTTCCTTTAAAGTTAATATGCCACAGCAAATAATGCAAGCTTAAAAAAAGAGGTCACTAAACCATAACGTTCCATCCTGCTTCTTAAAGAACATGACATTTTCATCTGACCCCATTACAAGACAAAAGAAAGAACAAACAAGGAAAATGCAGTACCAGAACTGTAGTAAATAAAGTAATTGAATTCAAAAGTTGCATTGTTGTGTGGTGATGCGATAAACCAGTTTAGTTATTGGTGAGGAAATGTTACGTTCCACGGGCATAAAAGGAGATGGAACTGACATCTAACTAGGCTCATCATACGGGGCCTCAGAAATGATGTGATTTCTGTGTGGCTGAGGAGTAAATGCAGACAAGTTGAACGACTATTTACACTTATCCAGTCAATTGACCATTTCATTTCAGTGAACAAGGACCTCTTGATGATCGGAACAGTAGCGCGTTTCTGCTCGTGGTGATGCATTTAACACTAGTGTTGAACGTCTGTTGAACTGAGGACTTGAAGTGGGGTAGTTACCATGGCAAAGAGTTACGCGTTTGTCACTGCTACTGTATGTTATCCTACCTATTTTGGTTATTTTGTTTTATTTTGGATTTATTTGTTTGAACCTTTTGAATTTATGTTTAAATCTGTTACGTACTACAGCGTCTGCGCAACAAAAGTGCACTAGTCCATAAGAGGTCAATGCACACACAGAAAGTGTGCAGTGTGCCTTTGTCGAAGAAGAATGATACATAACCAACACGCTGAAATCAGGAAAAGTAAGCTAAGAAGCAAGAAGCATATCCTTCTCCATACGTTTTTGTTATCTGGTGCCTCTGGTGGTATAGGCGCGATGGTCTGTTCTGTTCGAAATCGCGGAATAGTTTATTGTGACAGGATTGTGTGGAAGCACATGGCCATTGCTTCTTTCTTTGTGCCATTTGCCATGATGCCCCAGTTTCCTCGTTAATCTTCCCTCAATTGTTTCATGCCAGCACCAGACCTCACCTCACAGTTCATCCGCTCTCGACTTTAGTCCTCAGAATCCTTTGCGCCTGATCACCATTACTCCATATATACCCCCCTCTTCTGTTTCTTCATTGTCAGGTCTAGTTGCTATACCAACCACTGCATGAACCTTGTTTGCCATACTTACATGTTGTTTACCTGTGTTTTGAAAGATAGTTACTGTAACGAGGAAGGCGGGACGAGAGCCGTGAGGCAACGAGGTGGGGCCGGTAGCATGAGTGATAGTGGGAATCAGCTGTGCACACACCAGTCCTGCATATCTCACAGAGGAGATCTGGAGCATAAGAGGAGGAGAGAGAGGACTGCTGATGAGAGAGGACCGGGCCCGGACCGACAACGTTGTGCCGGGTCACTATTTCTAGCGAAGCGACGGTGACTGGCCTGGGCGTGTCAGACGTGAGCACTTTCGCGAAATCGTAACCTTCCAGAGGATAGGTCAGGGGTCCTAGAGCTTTCTTGGAGAAAGGTGGGAAGCCCCGACCACCGGCCATTATGGGCAGGGCCTTGTCTCTCTATCCGGCGAGAGGCCGCCTGGTCAGGTCCACTGGGTAAGCGCTGTCTACCCAAGGGGGAATGCGCTACAGAGACCACATCCTACCGTAGGGAGGAGTTTAGTGGAGATATCAGCATGGTCTCACCGATGGGGAAGAACTCATGGAAAAAATGTGCGGACTGAAGTAGTTAACCGCGAGGTGGAGGTCAACCTAGGGAAGGTCATGGGTTGCCAAGGTGGGAAACAATCATGAGGATACATCAGATGGAACCGCCCGATTGGGGGGTTACAACGTCCGGTAGCACTAGGTCCGGTTAGAGCTATGCGTGGATAACTCAAATGGTACCCCGTCTAAGGGGCAGGGCTGCTCTGCCCAGCCTGCCTGCAGGAGGTGCTTGCTTAGTGATGGATGGAATGCCTGTTCTGCACCCAGTGGGGGAAGAAGGGAGGTTAAATAGCAAGCTTACCCACCTGAGAAGGGGGGATGGTGCTTTCGCAGGCATATGCCCTACCGGCTGCCAGCGCTACATGTTGCCATGCAGAACACGGGCTGATACCGATTTTACACTGAGGTTGTAACAGCGCAGCCCACCCAGCAGCTCTGTAGATGTCTGCCAAAGAGGCGCCTCTAGCTAGTGCCCACGAGGAGGCTATACCCCGAGTATAGTGAGCTCTCACTGCGAGTGGGCACGGGCGATCTTGGGATTGGTACGCCATCGTGACGGCGTCCACAATCCAGTGCGCCAATCTGTTTGGAGACATCCCTCCCCTCTGCTGACCTCCATAACAGACCAAGAGCTGGTCAGGATTCCTGAAGCTCTGCGTGCAGTCCAAGTTGAGGCACAGTGCTCATACTGGACATAACACGGATGGGGTTGGGTCTTGCTCCCCGGGGGGGAGCGCCTGCATGTTCACCATCTGATCCCGAAAAGGAGTGGTGGGAACTTTGGGCACGTAGCCAGGCCGGGGTCTCAGGATAATGTGAGAATCGCAAGGCACTGAATTGAAGGCAATCGGTGGACACGGAGAATGCTTGCAGGGCCCCCCCCTCCCGCCATCAGGAGAACCGTCTTCATCGTGAGATGAGGAAGAGCGGCAGCTCCGAGGGGCTCGAAGGGGGGCCTATTGAGGCCCACCAGGACCACATCAAGGTCCCAAGAGGGTATGGAGCGCGGACGAGGCGGATTCCGCCTTCTCGCACACCTTAGAAACCAAATGACCAGGTCGTGCTGCCCCAGAGACTTTCCAGCAACTGAGTCGTGGTGAGCGGCAATGGCGGCTACATACACTTCCAGTGTGTGGGGGAGAGATTACTCTCGAGTCTCTTTTGTATGAAGGACAGCACGTTTCTGATCGGGCAACTCCGCGGGTCTTCTCCCTGAGAAGAGCACCAGGATGAGAAGAGGCGCCACTTATAGACGTATAGCCACCTAGTGATGGTCTCGACCACCGTCAGGGGTAGGCCACTCAGGATCTCCTCGTCCCGTCCAGGGGCCAGACATGGAGGTTCCAGAGGTCTGGACTTGGATTCCACAACGTACCCTTCCCCTGGAAAAGCAGGTCCTTCGTCAAGGGAATCGGCCAGGTGGGAGTTGTCGTCAGGAGCATTAGCTCCGAGAACCAAGTCCGGTTGGGCCAGTACGGCGCAACTAGTAGCACTTGATACTCCTCTTCCCTGATCTTGCACAGGACCTGTGCAATGAGGCTCACTGGGGGGAAGGCGTACTTCCGCTTGTCCCGCGGCCAGCTGTGGGCTAGAGCATCCGTGCCGAGGGGGGCCTCGGTCAGGAAGTACCATAACGGGCAATGGGTGGTGTCCAGGGAGGCGAACAGGTCTTCCTGTCCCTGCCCGAACTGCACCCAAATGAGCTGGACTGCGCGGGGGTGGAATCCTCACTCTCCGCGAGGTGTCGACTGATGAGAGAGCGCGTTGGCTGTCTGGTTCAGGTCGCTAGGGATATGTGTGGCCTGCAGGGAGCGGATCACCTGCTGACTCCACAGGAGGAGGCGTCGGGCGAGTCGTGTTAACTGTCGAGAGCGTATGCAACCCTGGCGATTGATATACGCTACTGCAGTTTTGCTGTCCGTCCGGACTAGCACGTGCTTGTCATGCACGAGAGGTTGTAGCCTCTTGAGTGCAAGTAGCACAGTCCACAACTCTAGGCAATTGATATGCCAGCGCAGGCGGGGGCCCATCCATCGCCCCGACACTGCGTGCACACTGCACCCCAACCCTGCAGGGAGGCGTCTGTCGTCACCACGACGCGCCTCCTAACCTGCAGGAGAAGGATCCCCTAAGACCAAGGGGTTAGGGTGCGTCGGCAGAAAGGCGTAATCACCTTCCTCCTGCTGCCGGTGTGCCACGCTCTCCAGGGAACTCGACTCTGTAGCAAGTGTTGGAGCGGCCACATGTGCATCAACTCGAGGGGTATCATCCCGCCGAGGATGCCATGTGTCCCAGGAGCCTCTGAAATTTTTTCAGGGGGACCGCTGGCAGCTTGAAACTCTTCAGGCAGTCCAACACTGACTAAGCGCGCTCGGTAGTGAGACGCGCTGTCATTGAGAGAGTTGAGTTCTATACCAAGGAAGAGGATGCTCTGCATGGGGGAGAGCTTGCTCTTTTCTCGGTTGACCTGTATTCCCAATAAATCTAGGTGCCGGAGCACTAGGTCCCTGTGTGTACATAACAGATCACGTAAGTGTGCCAAGATGAGCCAGTCGTCAAGATAGTTTAGTACCCGCACACCTCTCTCCCTGTGGGGAGTGAGTGCTTCCACGATCTTCGTAAAGACTCGTGGGGACAGGGACAGACCGAAAGGGAGGACCCTGTACTGATATGCCCGATCCCTCGCCGTGGGGAAGCCCCTTGGGAGGAGATCGGCTCTGCTGACTTACCTGCATGGCGATGATGTAGCACAACGCACCGTCGACTGAGAGTGCTGAGGGTTACTCATTATCCTCGACATTGTGTCTCGCCGTGACGCAACATCGAGTTGCCAAACACCGTCGTGTAGAGGGTGAGAGCGGCTGTGATAAACACCCAGAGAGAGAGAAATCGACGTATCCTCTAGCTGCCCCACCATCGAGGAATGAAAGGGTGACGGAACTAGTTTGATGGGTACGCGCCGAAAAGGGGGTGTTTCCATGTCTTACTGAGTTCCTCATGCACTTCAGGGAGACACGGCACTGGGAGACACCACCCCAAGGCACCATTTATCTGGCCGTGAGAACTGGGAGAGGCAGTGCGGTGCACTGCAACCCAGTGCTCGCGGCGGCTCGGGAAAGCATGGCTGACATTTCGACATCCGCTTCTTCCTGAGCTCGACCCCCCGAAGGAGGGAGCTGCAAGGAATCGTTGGAGTCAGTGTTGAAGATATTTTTGGCTAAAATATAAACAAATAATGTATACAATTGTTTACTATTATAAGGTCATTTTAAAAGTTTCTTATCTTGGAGGTCAAATGTTGGTTGACACAAAGGAACCAATATTTGGGCTGGGGGGGAGTAAAACACATCTGTTTTACATTATATTTGGAGTCTCATACAACTCAGGTTGACTCTGTGTGTGTATTTTTGTGTGTGTTTAGCACACTATATAAGGGTTCTTGCAAGATCAGAGAGGGAGTGACATTGCAATCCTACTCCATTAATAAAGTGGCTTTTGTATCAAAACTCGAGACTCAAGAATAATTCTTCAGAACACGCAAAGAAAATTCACGACAGATTTGGCACCCCAGATGGGACAATCCGGAAAGAACAGTGAGGTGAACCGCAGCGAGCAACACAACAAAATGTGGCCAAGGTAAGCAGTTTTTGCTTATATAGTTGTTTGCCAGATATTGCTCGTGGTGAGACACTTTAAGTTCTTCTAAATTCATCGAACTAAATTGAAAAGAAAATATTTTGCAGTACCCTGAGTAAAGGATTTTTGATCTAAAGCCCTAAATGCATGCATTGATCTGTGTTTTCTGTTGGGATTGGTCTTGAGGAGAACAGTTTTCAGATTTTAATACTTATATAAGTGTACAATGCATATTAGATAATAGTATTAAAATAAAAGCGCTAATAAGTCCTATAGGTTAAAAAAGTCCTACACAGGCTGCCTTTTAAGACAGAGAGCAGACTGGTAGGTACTCATGATGTTGGAGGAGGTGCTTTCATGTGTGTAGGTGTTTTTTTATTTTAAAAAGTCCTTTAAAACTGCTTTTTTAAACAGAGAGCGGACTTGTAGGTACTCATGATGTTGGGGAAGTGCATTCATGAGTTTTAGGCGTGATTATTTATTTTATGTTGCCTTGTTGATCCAAGTGGAAACAAGAGCAAAACTTTTTATGTTGCCTTGTTGATCCAATCGGAAACGAGTGCAAAATTTAATACAAGGGTTGCCTTCCGTTGATTCCAGAGTGAATGCGGAGACAGAGAGCAAACTTGATGGTGTATTTAAATTGTGTTTGATGAGATCTGTGTGAGAAGCTGTGTATTGTCTGTGTGAGCATGACTGAAATGTGAATGTGGCCATAAGTCCTGGAGTGTAATTGTTATCACTTGATAAGAGTAAATAAATCCTGTAAATAAAGGAATAAATATATACATACAATCCCTCTATAAAGGGAGAAAGATAAAGTATAAACACATAAATCCTTCAAAGAAATATAACCCTGTAAATAAAGGGATAAAGCATAATATTAATCCTATACAAAAAGGAATATAGTATGAAATTATGAACCCTGTAAAATAAAGGGACACGGATGTATCTATACAGTATATGTTCCCAAAACAAATAAAGGAACTGGTATGAATGTTGAATAATAATTGCTTGAAGTCTTACCTGTATAGGTTATTGAGATTGAAAGTCTAACATTTTAATAAAGTGTATATCTATTGTTAATGTGAAAAAACTTTATCTAAAGGTTGGTTGAATAATAATATGTAACATTGACAAATAGGAAAAAAGTGGCAGATATTGCTGTATGGTTTTGGATTATCAGAAGGTTTTTGCATCACTTTAAGAATCTGTGTGTAATTGAAAGCTTTGAAAAAAGGTAATATGGAGGAATTTTTGTACAGATGATAATATTTTGAGGGATAAGAGATTCAAGGTGAAAAGTTTTGCCTATATTGAATAATTATGGCAGCAACTACTGTGGAACTTATGGGCCTGAAATATCCATTGTGCAAACAAATGATCAATGAACTTTCTAAAAAATGGCAGAAAAGAACAAAAAACATGTACACAAATTGGCCAACTGAGGGTTCGTTTGATTTATCTTTTTCCGGTTCGTTTGACCGGAAAAAAGAGAAAAAGAACAAGAAGTGTTGTCCTTGTTTAAGAAAGAAGGACAACTATTACTTAAACAGGCAAGAAAAATACTCCAGGAAGGAGACTCAAAGAAAGAGGATTTCTGTGCCTCAGAAGTGTCTGTGCATCCCCTCCCCCGTATGTGACCTCTGAAGGTCAATTTCCATTAGTTAAAGGAATTTTAGGTGTGACAGGCGAAATGCAAGTAGAGGGAGACATTGAGGTAAGTGAAGAAAAACAGATGGAGGCAGTGGTAAGACCTAAAATCAGTTCAGATAGAAGCAGACAGCAAAGCCCGTATTTAGATTGTTACAAGCATGCAAAAGCAGCTCTAATACAGGTAAAAGCACAGTATGAACAAAACATACCAAGTGAAAAGAAAACAGCTGAGCAGACTGAAAGAGAAGACAAGGAAAGTAATATAGAAGCAAGGAAATTAGAGGAAGAGATAACTAGAAGAATTAACGAAGCAGATAGATTTGGGGAGGAGACGAATAATTAAGAAGAAGAAGAAGAAGGGAATCAAGATAAAGTAGAGTTGAGGAAGAAGAAATGGAGCCTTCATCTGATGAAAGAATGTGGTCACGTGATAAAGATAGTGGACGGCTTAGGCCGGTAGCCAAACAACTTCCAATTTTGATAAAAGGAAATCAGGGAGAATATATTCCGTGGGCTTCACGGGATCTACAGGGGCTTGTCACTCGCCTCCCCGACATCAACGAGGGGGTGGGAAAGTGGATAACCCTTTTTGAGGATGAGACAGCTGGCAATCTTTTAGCTGTGGGGGACATTAAAGCGCTTCTTACAAAAACTATTGGATTATCAAAGTTGGGAGAAATCCTACAAGCATCTGTCTTAGATAGAGCTGTGGACTCACATTCCAGGGATGGAATTGTTTTTGACATGTATCGCCCCGCTGTGTGGCAAGCATTGCGTGTTAAATATCCCACCAGAGTCGACCCTAAAGCTTTGAAAGGTGATCAATTAATGGACACTGACAATCCAGTCAGTTACATTCAGAGACACCTAAAAAGATGAAAACAGGAGACTGAAGGGGATCCAGAAGGAGACCCTTTAATGGCTATATTATTCAGAAATTCTATTATTGAAGCCATGCCATCAGATATAAAAAGCAAGTTAGAAGATGTAGTAGGTTTAACTTCCAAATCCCACAAAGAATTTGTTGACCATGTGTCGCATATAGTGGGGAAATACAGAAGAAATTAACAAACCCTAAAAAATCAAGAGAAAGAACTACAACGGAAGCTAACTCACTTACAGCTTGAAGAACTAACATCCAAAAATAAGAAAAAGATTCAGGCAGTTGTAAGACAGCAACCAAATGGCTGTAATGACTCCTTTGAATGCTCCCTTAACAGCTATCCAAACAATGTTCCCTGCAGGAAACCTTCCAGACACCCATCAGAGCCCTGCACCCATCTTTAATGTTTTTACTCACCAGCAGGCACCGCTGGGAGAATGGCAGAGAAACCCACAGACAAGTGGACCGAGAGGGAGTGGAAATGAGCCTCCTGGAATGTGCTGGGGATGTGGTCAGCTCGGACATAACAGGCAGAAATGTCCATTCAATCCATGGCCTCAGGCCCTCAGGGGTGGAAGGGGGATGGGTTGGCAAGCACCTTTTCGGGGTCCTGTGAACCATTGGGGAGGTACAAAACAGGAATACTAGCGATGCCCAAAGAATCCTATAGGGGAGTGTCAACTACCAATTTTAACATCTAATGCAAATCAAGAACCAATATTGCAAATTGAAATAGAAGGGAAAACCATACCAATGATGATAGACACAGGAGCAGTTTATTCATGTGTAAAATCAAATTACGCCTCACACCTCCCCATGTCTGGAAAATTTGTAAAGACAGTAGGATTCTCGGGACAAATACAAAAATTGCTAGTTTGTTTGCAAAAAAAACAAAGTGTGACCATACCAGTCTTAATATCGGATCAGACTCTATTAATCTGTTAGGAGAGATGCATTGTGTAATTGAGTATTTGGTGTTCTTCAGATGGAGTATATGTAGATCAGAACTGTACTCAAATGATGATATCAGAGCCGAAAGCTAATGTATACTGGATAGGACAAATAGAGGATGATGTGAGACAGACGATTAACAAAAATTCAACAGCTTCCTAGTGGTGAATAAAAAGGGGGAATTTATCTCACAAATAAACAGGAAAAATTGATGTTCAATGTGATTCGATTCCACATATATCTTTATAGGACAAAATTGGGAAAAAAAAGAAAAAAAATGATTATTTTTTCATAACAAGTATTTCATTAGTTAATTCCTCAGGAAGTAATGATTTCCCAAAAGAGCCAATGATGTCAGCTAACATACTGATGTACTTTTACAGGAAGTTGAACAACAAGCCAGCTGAGCTATGGTCCCTGCATGAAACAGACAAGTTAGATGTAAGAACCAAATGCACGGAAAAATGCCATATGAACAAATTTAAAAATCAGGGGTGTTAATAGAAACAAACAGTTACTGTAATACTCCCATTTATCCTGTCCGTAAAGCAGACAAAACTAAATGGCGTCTTGTACATGATTTTTAGAGCAATCAATGAGATCGTTGAAAATTACCCTGCTGATGTTCCTAATCCACACGCTGCTTACAAATTTCCTCCTAATGCCAAATATTTTACAGTAATTGAAGTGGCAGAAGAAAGCAGACACCTATTTGCGTTTACGTATGCTGGTAAACAATATTCTTATAATCGTCTACCAATGGGGTTCACACACTCACCTCATATTTTTAATCAGGTTCTCAAAGCTGATTTAGAAGACCTCATACTAGACAGCACTTTGCTGAAATATATGGATGATATAATGATATGTTCAGCAACACTTGAACAGTGTCATATAGGTTCCATGAAAGTGCTAACAAGTTTAGCTCAAGGAGGTCACAAAGTGTCTAAAACCAAACTGCAATATTGCCTGCCACAGGTTGAATATTTAGGACGATTGATAGCATATGGCACAAAGGCCATAGCGCCATCACATTTAGAAGGCATAAGTAAAGCTCCAATGCCACAAACAGTACGCCAGATGTTGACCTTTTTAGGAATGAGTGGATTCAGTAGTGATTGGATAGAAGATTATGCTATAAAAACAGCTCCATTGAGAGACCTAATGAAGGAAGCAGGACTGCAAAACTCAAATGCTTCATTAACATGGCATACAGATGCCACGATAGCCTTTGAAAGTATTAAGAAAGAGCTACAGAAGGCACCGGTCCTGAGTGCACCTGACTATAGTAGACCGTTTCACCTGTATGTTGCTAACAGAGTAGATGGCTTTGCCTCAGCTATATTAATGCAGGACACCTGCAGTGGTAGGAAAAAACAGCCAATAGCATATTATAGTATGAAACTGGATAATGTAGCACAGGGATACCCGCCATGCTATCAACAAGGTCTTGCGGCCATACATCAAGCTTATGAAAAAGCATGGAGGAACACTATGGGGTATCCAGTTATCATATACACACATCATAAAACCGTAGAGTTAATTGAGCAAGGAAAATTTGTTTTAACTCCGGCCCGAACCCTAACTTATGCAACGTTGCTTACATATCCAGATGTTACTATTAAACGATGCAGCACTATTAATCCAGAATAATTTATTCCCTTGGTTGGTGAAGGTAAACCACATGATTGTGTAGCTACTGCCTTAGCATTTACTAGGTTGAGACCTGATCTAGAGTCTATCCCGATTCCCGAAGCTGATGTTTCCTACTTTGTAGATGGATCTAGTTTTAGAGATCATTTGGGAATTCATGCAGGATATGCTGTAGTGAGACAAGAAGAAAACGATTTTGTGCCTGTAATATCTCAACATTGCACACAGCCTTGCTCTGCTCAACTAGCAGAATTAAAAGCCCTCATAGCTGTGTGTCAAATAGCAAAAGGACAATTAGCAAACATCTACACGGATTCAGCTTATTCACAAGGGGTGTGTCATCAATTTGGATCAGTATGGAAACAACAAGGCTTTTAAAAAAGTGATGGAACTCCCATTCACCATGCTGAACAAATAGGTCAATTAATAAATGCTATGATGCTACCAAAACGATTAGCTATCATAAAATGTCAAGCTCACAAAAAAGGAAATTATTATGTCATTAAAGGTAACAACTCTGCTGATTCAGAGGCTAAAAAAGCGTCAGGGTGTAAAGTAGCCATATTAGCTCCAGAAGTTATCATCGAACCACACCCTTGTTTGGATGACATTGTTAGAATTCAACAACAGGCAGGCCCATATGAACAATCTATGTGGCATCGACGAGGTGCTTCCCCAGATGCTAATAAAATTTGGCGTTCACATGAAGGACATTGTTGCACCGACCTCACTTCTGCACAGCCTTATTGTAGATGCACATGGTTTTGACCATTGTGCAAAGGGGGAAGTAATAAGGAAAATTAAGCTACAAGGGTATTGGTCTCCATACTTGTCCGCAATGGTAGCTGAATTTTTGTCTACATGTGAGATCTGTGCTAAGTATAATGTCAGAAAGGGAATAACAACACCAATAGGTCATTGTAATAATGTTCAATAAAAGGAAGGAAGGAGGCGGGAACCGGCAAACATTTAAACATTTAATGAAATCATAACAAAGTAAATAAACAGCCGGCAGCCCCTCACGGACGACTGCCGGCAACACAAACATAAATATAAATACAAACATGTTCGGGCCCGGTCCTCTCTCCTCGACAGTCCGGTCGCTCGTTCTCTTATATGATCCCGATCTCCTACGTGATTCGAGACCGCTGCACGCACAGCTGGCGCTCATTAACAATTACTCACCGGTCTCGAACCACGGACTCGCCCCGCCTACACCACTACAGTCATATACCCGTACCTGAAGGACCCTTTAAACACTTGGTGATGGACTATGTGGATATGATAAAACGGGTGCATGGCAAAAGATACACGCTTGTGGTCGTTGACCGATTTAGCCATTGGGTAGAAGCAGTACCATCAGCAGATGAAGGGGCAGGAACAGTAATTAAGTTTTTGACGAAAGTTTTTTCCCCCGCTTTGGGATTCCGTTGATTTTATCTTCGGATAACGGATCTTCGTTCATACAAAATACATTAAAACAAGTATTACAACATTTAAGAATAAAACAACGATTGGGTTGCATTTATAATCCTCAAAGCCAAGGTACTGCAGAAAAAAACAATGGTATTCTCAAGTCCAAGCTCAGCAAAATATGTGCATATACTAAACTTAATTGGGTTGATGCTGTCATGGTTCTGCCTATTCTTGTCTGGTACTGGTGGTGAACGGAACTCCCTGTTTCATGTGGAGAGAGAGAATTTGTCTCTTTTGGCTTTCCATACTCTCTCTTCGGTCCTCGTCTCTGTTTCCGCCCTTTCGTCTCGTTACTGATTGTTAATTAGTTTATGCCCCGCACCTGATTTGCTCCTCTTTACATAGTCCTCATGTTTCATTGTCTTGTGTTCGGTCATTGTGTTTACTTTATTGTATCCTGTGGACCTTTGCACTCGTGTTTCACCTAAGCGCTATATGTTTACCTCGTCTTGTTCCTGCTTGTGAGTTTTTTCCCAGTTTAGTCTAGTGTACTTTTTGCCAAGTGTTGTTTTAGTCTAGTGTTTAGTTAGTCTTCGTTTTTGTTCACTTGTATTATTGCTTTACCCCCTCGTGGGTTTTTGTTTTCTGTTTTGTGTAATAAAACCCTTTTTGTTAACCCCGTAAACCCCGCTGCCTGCTATTGGGTTCTTCATCCCGACGAATTCTGACAGATGCTCTACCTCTTGCTTTAATGAGTTACCGCATGCAGACTAACAGAATTACTCATTTAACACCGCATGAAATGCTTACAGGTCGATCTATGCCGGTACCATGCAGCAGAGGCCCATACAAAGGACCCCCATTGGAGCAATTGCAAATGGAAGTAAGATTTTATATGAAAAAACTAACTTCTATCCATAAAGCTATTTGTGTGCAGGAAAAGAGAAAAGAGTCGTGTAAGGAGACAACCTGTCCAATAACCCCAGGGGATCTAGTCTATCTAAGGGTGTTCAGGAGGAAATGGAACGAACCGAGAAGGGAAGGACCATATAAAGTTGCAGCAGCTACTCCTACCGCAGTCCAAGTGGAAGGAAAAACCACCTGGTATCACCTGAACCACTGCACGGGAGTTCCTAAAGAAAAAACTGGAACAGGAGAAATTAGATAGGAAGCAAATGAGCAGGAAAGTCCGGTTGTTGACAACAACGAATTGCAAAGTGTGGCAGAAGTAAATGAACAAAGCAATGAAAATGAAAACTCTGACAATATGCCTGTTTGTCATATGCTTGTCACTAGTTCAAGTTACAGGCAACATCACAGCTCCATATCCTATAATTCACTACCACACTTCCCTATCATTAACTTTTCAGCCCTCAGCGAAACCCAGTAACAACTCAGTAAACGAACTGTATGGAAAAAAAACAAAGGAACATCGAAGAAGATTACAGCATGTATGAGGGTGATACTAAACTAGATGCTTTATGGGAAACAGCACAGAGTAATCAATGGTATGAATGGGCAACCTATACAGCAACAGAGGTAAAAAGAAAGACTGTCTATTCTGCACTAAAACACAGATGAGCCAAGTGATAGTAGTTCCAAATCCTTTCGATTATGAACATTGTGCTAAATTCAAGAGAGACTTTTGCCATTTGGTAAAAGACGTAAGATATCTTTGTCCAGCTGAATGTTTGGGTTTCCTGAGCAATTATCACCACATGCAGCTCCTAAAGAATATACCTCTATTGAGAGCAAAATGTAAACATGTTGAAATAACTGAAAGTATAAAAATGCAAGATAACCAAGTAGAAATTCCACCATGGTATACCATAGACTATAGTAAGGAATATGAATGTTTATTCAAATCCACAGGGGTTATAAACATGGGACAATTTAAAGGGAAATGCAGCATCATTTGGAATATAGATAAAGAAATTTTTCTAGATGTAGATGACTCTAGAGATTTTTAACCCTTTCGGGCCGCAGGATTAAGAAGAGGAGAAAGAATAAGTCCAGCTGAAACTTGTGAAAATCAAACTATATCTTTACCCAAAGCAGAGTTGTATCACGATCAAACTAAAGCAATAGCTGACTATTTCTGGATTTGTGGAAAAAGAAAGCTATTGTCTTCTTTACCCCTCGGATGGAGAGGAAAATGTACGAGAGTACGATTAATACAAGAAATTAAAATAATAGAATGGGATTCAGAATCCACAAGGGAAACGAATAAAACAATCAATCACAGAGCTAAGAGAAGTTATACACCAGATCCTAAAGTTTACGTAGACTCCATAGGACAGTCTAGAGGCATACCGGATCAGTTCAAAGCACAAGACGAAGTTAAATCAGGTTTGAATCAATATTCATTTGGATTTCACCAAACAAAAATACAGAATGGATAAATTATATATACTACAATCGACAAAGATTCATTAACTATACAAATGAAGCTTTAATTGCTTTAGGAGAACAATTAGATGCAACCAGTAAAATGTCATGGCAAAACAGATTAGCCCTGAATTGGATGTTAGCAGACAAAGAAGGTGTGTGTGTGTCCTATTTGGCAATCAATGTTGTACTTATATTCCTAATAATACATCACCAGAAGGAACATTTACTAAAGCCATGCCTAAACTCAAAGAATTACATCAGCAGGTACTGTTGTTTCAAAGAAAACTATAAGCAATGCACTGAACCGCCATGGCATCCATGCACGCTCACCACGCAAGACTCCATTGTGGAACAAAAAGCATGTTGAGGCTCGGTTAAAGTTTGCGAAAGAGCATTTGGAGAAGCCTGTGGATTATTGGGAGACTATAGTATGGTCAGATGAAAGCAAAATTGAACTTTTTGGCAGTCATTCTACACACCATGTTTGGAGAAGAAATGGCACTGCCCACCACCCCAAGAACACCATACAAACAGTTAAGTTTGGGGGTGGAAGCATCATGGTTTGGGGCTGCTTTTCAGCAAGGGGTAATGGCAGACTTCATATTATTGAAGGCAGGATGAATGGAGAAATGTACCGGGACATTCTGGATAAAAATCTGCTGCCATCTACCAGAAAGCTGAAAATGAAAAGAGGGTGGACATTTCAGCAAGACAATGATCCCAAACCACAAGGCCAAGGGCACAATGAAGTGGTTTCAAAGAAAGAAAATCAAGCTGCTTGAATGGCCCAGTCAATCACCTGACCTAAATCCCATAGAAAATCTATGGAGAGAACTGAAGATCAAAGTTCATAAAAGAGGCCCAAGGAACCTTCAAGATTTAAAGACCATTTGTGTTGAAGAATGGGCCAGAATCACTCCTGAGCAATGCAGACGACTGGTCTCTCCATACAAGAGGCGTCTAGAAGCTGTAATCACCAACAAAGGCTTTTCTACAAAGTATTAAATAAAGTGTGTTCAACACTTATTCCCTGTGTCATTTCACTTTATTTATTATGACTGAACTTGTATACTTAAATGTTCTGATTTCTTTGTATGAATTAAATATTTGGCTTGATGGCTACATCTGGTGGAAATTTTGTGTCAATGGCCAACTTAGAAATCCCCTTACTGATAAAAATGCTGATGTGTCAAATACTTATTTTCCCCGCTGTAGATATTGTGAGCTGTGGCATGAAACAGTATTCTGGGACATGATACGTAAAAACGTATCAAAGGGGGAAATGTTGAAGATATTTTTGTCTAAAATATAGACGAATAATGTATACAATTGTTTACTATTATAAGGTCATTTTAAAAGTTTCTTATCTGGGAGGCCAAATGTTGGTTGACACAAAGGAACCAATATGTGGACCGGGGGAGTTAAACACATCTGTTTTACATTATATTGGGGGTCTCATATATCTCAGGTTGACTCTGTGTGTATATGTGTGATTGTGTGTTTAACACACTATATAAGGGTTCTTCCAAGACCAGAGAGGGAGTGACATTGCAATCCTACTCCATTTAATAAAGTGGCTTTTGTATCAAAACTCGAGACTCAAGAATAATTCTTCAGAACACGCAAAGAAAATTCATGACATCAGATGCTAGTAAGTCACCCCTCGATGCTGCAAGGGACATCTCATCATCATCACGCATCGTTTCAGATACGTGGTTGAGGAAGACGGTGGGACTGTCTCCTGGGGAACAGTCAGACGAGACGAGGTGCGAGCGGTCCGCGAGCCAGTGGCTGACGGATTTATGCTCACAACAATCCTCGAATTACCCTAGCTGCTCGCCGTAGTGGACGGCAGTGCAGTAGCCACTGCTGTCACGGAACGGGAAGCAGACGAGGTGGTGGCTGAGTCCCGTGGGAACACAGCCGCCCGTGACGCAACGTCTGAATCGTGATCCACCCGCAGTCGTCGCAGGAAGGGACAGTCCTCTGCACAACGTCGTTAGAATCCGGCAGTGTAGTAGAAGAACTCTTAGAGTTTGTAGTCTTGAAGTCATCAGTGAAGGCTCCGAAGAACAAAAGGTGAATGAATGCAGCACGCCTTCTCCCTTTTATATCCGGGGGCGGAGTGCGGCATGCAAATTTCATTCACCAATTTCATTTTCGGTTCAACACAACGTCGAGAGACCGACAGAAAGGGAACCTGCGTTTTCTGGGACACTTGATTACAGCACAAGGTCTTCAGCCAGATAGAGCATTTGCAAGCCATCGTACAAGCTCCTGCTCCTACAGATGCACCAACCTTAAGCTCATTCCTGGGTATGTTCTCCTGGTATAATAAATGTATACCCAGTTATGCTACTGTAGTTGAACCATTACGTGTATGTCTCCGCAAAGAAGGACCATTTCAGTGGAGTGTGGAGGCGAAGAGCTGTTTTGCCACTGTGAAGCAATTGTTGGTGGCAAGTCCAGCATTGGCTTTGTACAATCACGATTTTCCATCCATTATCTTCACAGATGCATCAGATTACGGGCTTGGTGCGGTGTTCACCCAAATCCACCCAAATAACACAGAACGGACAGTCGCTTTTGCTTCAAGATGCTTAACTCCTGCTGAACGGAAGTATGCTACAGTAGAGTAAGAGGCTTTGGCGTGCGTATGGGCAGTGGAAAAGTGGCGGATGTTTCTGTTGGGAAGTAAGTTTACATTACGAACTGACCATCAAGCTCTAACGACCTTACTCTGTACAAAAGGAGCAGACAGGGCTGGAATGCACATAGCTAGATGGGCTGCGCGCCTGTTATACTTTAATTATGATGTGATTTATTGTGCAGGTTCGCTGAACTGTAAAGCTGATTGTCTTTCACGATTGCCTTTGCCTGGTACCTTAGACATGGACTTTTTGCAGACCTATCGTTCTACCCCACATGCAACGACTGGTGTTTCACCATTTGAACTATTGTACGGTAGAAAAATGAGTACCAAACTTACCGTGTTTACGCCTCACTTCAATAACACACGAGACAAGGACATCAGACAAAGAGTGTTGATTCGTCAACAGAAAATGAAGCAATATTGCGATGTGAAACGAGGGGCCCGGATGGCTACGTTCCAGATGGGACAGAGAGCGCAGATTCGGAAACCGAGCCATGTCTCCAAAGGACATTCAAAGTTCACACAGCCTGTGGAAATAAAAAACCAAGTAGGCCCAAGCACCTACAGTCTGGAAGATGGAAGACTCTGGTATTCTTCTCGCTTATCCTTGGTTCCAGTGGTTGGTAATTCAACCTCAGATCAGCCTACTGCTGATGTCTCAGTGGCAAATGTTCCAAGCACTGAACAGGACACAGGAAGCCTGCTGTTAGACAGCGTAAACCACCTTCTCGGGTGAAAGACTATGTGAGCTAAAAAATTATATATATATACTGGGGTTGAATATAGTCACTGTTATGCGTTTTTCTCTTTGATTAAGGAATGAAGAAGTGAAATGTTCTTGGGTTAGAATTAAATGAGTTAGGTTGCTTACATACTTAAAGGAGCTTTGTTATAATAATGATAAGTTATTCATGTATGTTCATATTGAAGTAATACTTTTGAGTAATTGGAATTACATAACACGGGAGATGTGGTGTCTTACCACTTCATGTTATGCTTACAGAGGCCACTAGGGGGAACTAGCGCTGCTTGGGAAGACAGGAGTAGAATAAGAGTAGCGATGAAGTGACACGTGTGTTAAGAGCTGTTAAAAAAACCTTCAATTTAACCTTTTACTCAGAGTCTTGGATTCTCATCTCTTGTAAGATACAACACAATCCTTACTATATATTGTACAATTTATAATAGAAGATAATTTACTGGAGAAATTAAGATAAAATTTTATGTATAATCTATGGAGTCTCAGTTTCCAGCACTAGAAGCTACCGCTTTTGGAAAGAAACTATTTACCAACATCTTTGTACGAGTTTGTAATGTCTTGTATTGTCTCCTGGATGGAAGGTGTTCAAACAGGAAGTGATCTGGATGAGTTGAATCAGTAGCAAAACTTTCGCTTTCCTTTGTAATCGACTACTATAAACCTCAGTCAAATTTGGAAGCTTAACAACAATGATTCTTTGTGCCGTCTTAACCGTTAAAGTTCTCTCAAATAAGAGGCAGTGCAGTTGGCATACTGTCATGCAATAGGAGAATAAACTAAATTTTTTTAACTACACAACCCTACGTTTTTTTCCTCATTACAAAAGCTGTTTCAGTCAGATGTGTGTTCATTTGAAAGAAAACGCAACCACAACTTTTAATACTGACTTCAAAACTTTGTTTCATGATCCAAGACCTTGGACAGTCCATGTGAAGGTGTTTTCCTAACAGTCACTCACTTGCTAAATCTTTCATGTGGTTTCAGCCTAAAGAAGAAGAATTAGGATAGATACTGCATTTTAAGGAAGTTGCCAATGTTGAAATGTTACTTGTAAATGTGAAAACATTTCCCAAAACCCATATTGCAGTGAAAACAGGCAGAAGACAGGAATCCATCTACCGTCAGCATGAAGGTTTTTGTGTTTCTTTTGGTCATTTTGGCTGCACATGCCAAGGTATATGAGAGATGTGAACTAGCGAGAGCTCTAAATGCTCTTGGCATGAGTGGCTATGGTGCCAGTCTGGGTGATTGTGAGTGATCCTTTTCAGTGAATATACAAATGAACTTATGAAACATGTGGAATATGATTGCTTTTATATAATTGTTGTCATATGTATTGCTGTATTCATCTTAAATATAATCTCTTTAAACAATGAGGTTTTGAGACATTTTTACAATTTGTTGGTAAAATTGTATTTAATCATTTTGTTTAAAATTTTATACATAAAGTTTGTTTTTCTATACCTTAAGGGGTTTGTCTAACATGCTGGGAGTCAAGCTACAACACAGCGGGCAACAAATCACAACACAGATGGCTCAACAGACTACGGGATTTTCCAGATCAACAGTCGCTACTGGTGTCATGATGATCACACACCCGGCCGTACCAGCAATGGCTGTAACATCAACTGCTCACGTAAGAAATCCATTGACAAAAGTAAAAGACAAAGATCAAATATTCTGTTTTGTGATGGGCATATTGTGAGATCAACTCTTTTAATTATGTTTTCGTATTGATCTGTCCGCTCATCTGCCTGCCTGTTACACTCTTAAAAAAAGGATGTGTTAATTATGACACAGTATTTGTGATATTTTATATATTACATTTTGCCCCAGTTTCACAGACAAGGTTTAAGACTAATCGCAAACTAAAATGAATTTTGAGTAAATTTTTATTTAAATAATTGAAAGGGGCAAGTTTGAAGCCTTGGATAAGCTTGTTTATGTTACAAATGTATGTGCAGAACCCAAATGTAGACGTGTGAGGATAACAAAATAATTTAATTAAAAAGTCAAAACAAAAACCCACGAGGGGGCAAAATAACAAGACAATGACAGATACAAGGCAAGGAACACCACACTGACTAAAATAACAAAAAATAATCACTTGACAAAACACTGACTAGGATAACTCAACTTGACAGGTATTTAAATAGCATGACTAGAAACAAACCTATGACGTATAATCATGGTCCAGGGAAAATTGATAAACGAACTGCACAAGACAGCAAACACCAGGGTATTAAATAAGAGAACTAAAAGGAGATAAAAATGGGCAGGTGTGGCTAATTAGAGGGGCGCGAGGACAAAGACGAGACCAAAGAGAGTGCATGACCGGTCAAAACAAACAATGTCTCTCTCTACACTAAATACGTGTGTCTGTCATGATCCTGCCACTAGACTAGAAAAACACGGCCAAAGGAGGCAGAATCATGACAGTTTAAGTGTGTTTCAATTCTGCAGGACACTTGGCCCCTCAGGAGATAATCTGAGTAGCTCTTTTGTAGTCTGCTCCATTCCGGTTATTCATTTACTTGCGTTTTTCCCAGTTCTCATTTTGTCTTAGTCTCTCTTCTTTCTCTTCCTCTTCCCCTTCGTACAACAATCCCTGATTAGAACCTTTATGCATTCTACCTCCTGGTTGTTACAGCCTTTGTGTCATGTATTGTTGCTCTTCTCTGCTGAAATACGTATACTCACCTCTTCCACTTACAGAGCTGCTGAGCAATGACATTTCTTTGTCTGTTAACTGTGCCAAGATCATAGCGAGACAGCAAGGCATTACTGCATGGTGAGTAAAATTGAGTTTAAGCATTTGTTTTTGTGTGTGGGTGTTTTAAAATCTCAATTAAAACTTTTTTAAACCAAATGAATCACCTTCTTTTTTGATTAGGTACGGCTGGCTTAATCACTGCAAGAACCAAGATGTGAGTCAATATATTGCAGGATGTGGACTTTGAAGATTTTTGCCAATATCCACTAACCAAATAAATAAAAAAATTGATTTTCCTTACAAAGACACACGATTAATGTTGTGTTCCGAATCCGATTCCCCAAAGATTGTATTTCTTGAGCATGCATATATAGAAACTTTACTTACTATAATATAGATGAACAATTACTATTATATATATGTGTGTGTGTGTATATAGTATACACTGTATAAGGAAATGCCTAAATTTGATGATCTTTGGCTGATGATTTTTTGTAAAATGTGAAGTAAAACATTTTATTACATGCATACCCTGGTAATCAAATTCACATCACCGGCTTTGCAAGAAATATACTCAACGAATTGAGAAATTATCTACAGTACTTACACAGGTGCTATTTGCAATAAAAATCATGTAATTTGTTGAAATGGATATTGTGTGAAGATTGCAAAATGATGACAATGTTTAGAATGTGTCCACTAATTCAGTTTGAATTTCACAGTTTGATTATCACATATGTTCAGTTCTTATATTAACTTGCTGAAGAGGCTTAAACTGTAAGAATGTATTTACAGTTTAATTCAACTGCTTACACACATTTTTAAAAGGCTGCCTCTTTTTTCAAAATTTTACACACAAATCCAAGAATTGCACACACAAAATGCAAAATGCCTTACATCTCTTGCAAAATGAAGCACTACATAAAAAAATATCACAAACACATTTCAAAAGCAAACAATTTTCTTCTGTTGCAAACACCTTTACCATAATGTTATATCATATACACGCAGTTATTCAAAACCTAAAGATCTTCTTTCATGAGCTCCTTGGTACATTTCTGTACAAGATTACAGTTTTTCCAACTGCTTCCACCCGTTTTCAAAACTGTCACCTTTTTTCAAAACCCTACACACAATTCCCAAAACTGCCAAGTCTCCGTGGACGGCATCAACGGAGGGAGTCGTGGGACTCCCCGTCCGACTCCTCCAGCACGGAACTAACCGTGCCCTGCCACCGCTTCTCTGCCGTCGGCCACACTTCCCGTGGGCCGCTCCCGGAAGAAGAAGCCGAGGAGGGGAGTGCAGTCCAGTCCTGCCCAGCAACCGGTGGTCCCAGTTCTGGGCGGTGTCAAGCCCCAAAATATTTTTTGGGGGGGGCGCCGTGGGGACGGGACGACCCGAGCGGCCAACTCGGCCGTAGGGTCTTCTGAGGAGCCGGCACCCAGCCCAGGGCAGCAACCGGCTCCAAGCCCGGTTCAGCTACCGGTGTCCAGTCCGGTGCAGCCGGTACCCAGTCCAGTGTCCAGTCCGGTGCAGCCGGTGTCCAGTCCGGTGCAGCCTGCATCGAGTCCAGTGTCCAATCCGGTGCAGCCGGTATCCAGTCAGTATCCAGTCCGGTGCAGCCGGTGTCCAGTCCAGTATCTAGTCCGGTGCAGCCGGTGTCCAGTCCTGTATCCAGTACGGTGTCCTGTCCGGTGTGCCAGTCGGCCTTCCAGCCGGTGCTACGGCCGGCAGTCCAGCCGGCGCTACGGCCTGCAGTCCAGCTGGCGTTACGGCCGGCAGTCCAGCCGGCGCTACGGCCGGCAGTCCAGCCGGCGACTCGGTCGGCAGCATACCCGGGTCCTAACCGGGTTCTGCCGACAGCCAAGACTGTGCCCCCCCGGACTTACCCCGTCAAGCCCCCCGGGGCTCTACGCTCTCGTACGCCCCCAGGGGCTAAGACTTCCCCACCCAGCCCTACCCCTTTTGGACTTCCCCCCATGAACTTTGTTGTTCCCCCACCCCCCCCTCCCATGTTTGTTATTTTATTGTCCCACCCAAACCCATTCCTTATTCTTGCCTGTATGCCCCTTGTCTTGCTTGCCTTGTCGGTCTGGTTCTTGTCTTTGTCCCAGTCTGCCCTGTCTTGTCTGTCTACCCCTTGATGAACACCTGGAGGTGTTCATTTAAGGGGGGGCTTATGTCATGGTTCCGCCATTTTGTCTTGTTTATTCTTGGTCTTGGGGCGGAGCATGACATGGCCTTTGGTTCTTTGTGGAGAGAGGGGTTGGACCTTAGTGATCCTCTCATTCTCTCTCCGTGTCTCGTCGATGTTTCCCGCCCTTTTCGTCTCGTTAGCCTTCCCATTAGTGTTTAATCCCCAGCACCTGTTCCCTGTTAATTAACCTGTGTTTGTTCCCCATAAATTCTCCTCTTGTTTCATTGTCCTGTGCTCGTTCATTGTACGTTGTACCTGTTCCTGTACGCATTAACTTGTACCTTTTGTGAGATCCTTCCATGTCCTGTAATCGCTGTCTCTACCAAAGTTTAAAGTAAGTGTTTTATTAGTCTAGTGAGTCCTTGCCCTTGTTTCAGTTTATTTAGTATCCTGTCCTGTTTTCCCCTCGTGGGTTTTGTTTTGCCTTTTTGTCTTGTTTTATATATAATAAATACCCTTGTTTACCCTGCCGTCTGTCTCTGCCTGCAATTGGGTTCTTGCCATGTCAAACCATGACAGTATGTGTTTCACATAGGAACTTTAAACAACTTACAAAACAAACTGTAGTACAGCATGATAACCAACCTCATTCATTCAATGCAGTGCAGTAAATGGATGGTTTAGAGTTACAAATGTTTATGCAATACTATGTAGTCATAGGTATTTTACTGTACATTACTGTATAGCTAAATAGTCATTAGATAGTTTCATACCTGTGCACGTGTTCTCTGAAAGCTCCACCAGCACATGCAAAACAATTGCATATTACACATTTTAACACCATTTGAATATTTCTAAAGTAAATGCACAATTTGAATTTGAAGTTCGTTCCTACATTTTGGTTAAGAAATAATAAATTTGCCAGATTCTGTGCCATTCTACTTGTACTTTGTATGAAAATACGCACCCAAGACTTTCACTCACCACACGTGGTGATATGACAATAAAAGTGAGTTGAGTTGAGCTATGTGCCAGTGGCGACTCTGAAAATGGACGGAAATTCTATAAGGTGAACTGGTCGAAAAAAAGCCCTGCCATGAGTCTGCCTTCATGTCATGTCTATTCTTGGTCTTGTGGCAGATTCATGATGAAGCCTTATGTTTTATGTGTAGAGTGAGATGTTGACCCTAACGGGCTTCGATACTCTCTCTCCGGTCCTCGTCTTTGTTCCCGCCATCTCATTTCCTCGTTAGCTTTCCTTCAGTGTTTAATCCCCAAAACTCTAATAAACTTAGGTTCTTGTAATTATCCTTTGTTAGTCTACCCTTATATACTCCTCATGTTTCATTGTCCTGAGCTCGTGCATTGTGTATCTTGTGAATGTTTTCAGTGTGCCACTAATGTGCTACCCCTGATGTCTACCGTTATTGCCTCTTCCTGTTGTTGCTGTTTCGTGGGTCTTAGTAAGTGTTTAGTTTAGTTCAGTTCAGATCAGTTCATGTCTAGTGTTGATTAGTTTAGTGTTAGTTAGTCTAGTTCCTATTTGCTTGTTCCTATTATTTCTATCGTGTCTTGTTTTACCCCCTCGTGGGTTTTTGTTTTGTTCCTGTCTTTTGCTTTAAATAAAACTGTCTTGTTAACCTTAATCCCCCGCTGCCTGCAATTGGGTTCTTCCTCCTGTTTCATGACAAGCCCAGGCTCCTCTGAAGGCAAGTTCTCCTCTGGCTAATCTTTATAACATCTTTGCTAGTTTTATAGGGAAAGTGTATGTGGCAAGGGGGGCGTGGTTTAGTGACGTCTGCACCGGGGAGGAGAGACACGGGAAAGACGGTGAGTAAGTAGGTCAAGTGCAGATTAAGATCACCTGCGTCTCATTGCAGTGATTGGTGAGAAGATAGCTTAAAAGCTACCAGAAACGGAGGAGACAGAGAGAGACAGACTGGGAGATGTGGCAGCTGACCGGAAGTCTAAGAGTGGATTCTTACGGACGGAGTTCTGGAAAAGTCGAGAGACATTTATTTTGAGTATTGAAAGTTGTTTAGCGCCGTGGCGCAACGTCTTGTAAATAAAAATCTGATTCTTGTCTCCCAGTCACGCCGACCCCGCCTCCTTTCTTCCTCCCACTTACGAACCCTTCTACAGTGTAATATTTATATCAGCAACTGTATTAACTGAGCTATCAGTACGGAGCATTTTATGTTATCAACAGTGGCGATTTATCTAGTGTGCCTTTTGTTGCTTATGCAGTTGTAACTACAGTCAACGTGTGCAGTGGTGGGGAATGACGTCATCCAGTGGTGAAGGTTGACAGAAGACATGCCCAATTGAAGTGTCTAAAAGTGAAAGTAAAAACAGAGCGAAGGCAGGACAGCAACAAAGAAACAGCATGAAGGTTTTGTGTTTCTTCTGGTCATTTTGACAGCAAATGCCAAGGTATTTGAGAGATGTGATCTGGCGAGAGCTCTAAATGCCGATGGCATGAGTGGCTATGGTGCCAGTCTGGGTGATTGTAAGTAATTCACAAAATTTAGTTCAGTACAGTATCTCAGTTGTTAGTTGAGTAAAACTCCTTAAAACCAGAATGTTTGAGAGTCAAGACAATACAGGCAAATAGAGATCCGTCTCGGCTACCTCGTCCCTCTAGCCGTGATGTTCAACGGGTGGTGACCCGTACTTCATCGTTCTCAGAAGGAGGGCTGCTAGATCTGCAGACCCTGAACAGGCACCTACTCAAGCTGCCCGTCAGGATGCTACGCAGAAGCACATCTTGATATCTACTGGATGTCAAGATGAGTTCATGGCAAGTGACCTAAGCAACAATTACTTTCATGTCTCGGTCTCGGAGGTCGGGCATGTCAGTACAGAGTCCTCCCTTTCGGTCTGTCCCTTACCACGAGTCTTCACGAAGATCGTGGAAGCCGCCCTCACTTTCCTCCGGAGAGAGGGTGTGCGGGCACTAAACTATCTCGGCGAGGCGCTCGTGAGATTTGTTATGTGCACACAGGGACTTTTGGGACTACAGGTCAACCGAGAAAGAGGCTCCGAGAATAAGAGTTGGCTCTCCCCAGGTAGAGCATCCTCTTTTTCGGCATGGAGATCATCCTCTTTCTTGGGAACGTCTTGGTTATGTATGCAACCTCGGTTCCCTGATGGAGGGAACGAGACGTTGTCCCATATGCCACAACGCTTATCGCCCCTGCAGTAGTCGTGAGAGGCTCTCAGGCTCCTCAGAACACAGGTAAGTGAATGAAGCACGCCGGCTTCCTATTATACCGGACATCCGGAGGCGGAGCCCGGCATGCAAATTTAATTCGCCAATTTCATTGGCCTTTTTTAAAAGTAGTCAGAGTTGATAGGTTCCCAAGGGTGAACCCCATCTGTCGTTTTCGACACAACGTCTCGTTCCCTCCATCAGGGAACCGAGGTTACATACGTAACCAAGACGACTTCTTTAAGCACTGCTCGCCAGACGTGGAGTTTTTATTGCTAAAATGCCGTCCTTATTATCTACCGAGGGAATTCACTGCTGTGTTTATAGCCGCTGTTTACATCCCCCCACAAGCTAACTCCACAGTAGTGTAGCGCAATGAGTGTTTTGTATTGCACTTCTGTAATGCTTTAGGAGATTGGAAAAGTATATGTGATGCAGCGGGAGCTTTTAAAAAGAATGTTGTCTCAGGATACACCCTTAGATGGCGGTAGAGTGGCGCGGGGATAGGAAAACAGAACTCACGTGAAATCTTGTGTGAAATGTAGAGTAAGAGTTTCGTGTGATAGCGAATGCCGCTATCGAAACTGCTATTACTGTTTTGCAGGTAAGCTGGTGTATATTGTGTGGATTGTAGGATATTAATGTACCAATGTTCACGAGGGTTTTGTGTATATATAATGTATCTGTGGAGTCTTTGATAACGAGCCGCTTTTGTATTAAGTGTATAATATGTTGATTTGTGTGTTCGCACGTGCGTTGCTATGTGCTAAGTAATTGTACTCATACTTGTAAGAAATGTTCTACTCTGTCTGTGTTGTGCGATCGTCTGGATAGATGAGAAGAAGTCCCGCGGAGCTCCGGAGCAGTCAAAACAAGAAGCCAAGTGAATTAACAGATGGTTTATTGCTGAATGCTCAAAGAATAGAGGGGCAGTCCCTCTATTTATACAATAGGTTAGAAAAACGGTGTACGTGGCATATATCGCAGACAAAAACAAGTGTAAACATAACAATTCCATTTAGGGATGAACAGGAAGAACTGTTTCCGCAACCAAAACAGCTACGGGGGGCAAGAACTCTCATGCAAGGACAAGCAATAGTTGGCATGCAAGGAAAAGCAATAGTTAGTCATAACATTTATATAATACACATCCACCAGTGAATTTCCACCAGTATATTTCCACAATCCCCTCTTTTATGCTTTAAATGAAAGCATAATAATTTTAATCCACATCATCATAACTAGTTTTCACATCTTCATATTCACGTACACCTCATCATTATCTTTATTAGACAAAGGTTGATAGGTAGGGGGATGAGTAAGGACATGCACCATAGAATAAACACGAGTCATTACACATCTCATAAGGCAAGGACCAAACAAACAAACATAAAATAAAAATAGTTTACTTACCCCGGGGGAAAAAAACAGGCTGGACAAGAGTCCCCAATTCCAATTCTTTGTTTTATCACGTAACTCATCTTCCCTTAAACTGACTGAAACGTCATTCATGGTTTTCACAGCCACAGCTATGACCCATCACCCTCGTCCTCTGCCGGCACATATGTGCAACATTGATCCCCTACTACTGCACACACACCACCTTTTTCGGCCAACAACATATCCAGGGCCAGTCGGTTCTGCATGGCCACCTGTCGTAGTGCATTCAGTTCTTTCTTTACCCCGTGCATCGCGGCTGTGGTACTGTTTGTGAAGGAGGCAAGTCTGTAATGTAAAATGTTCTGTTGGCTCATCAGATCGGCAGTGCCATACGCTGGAACCATAGATTCCCAAAACCTGGACCAGTGCGATCGTAGCTGGTGCTCCTCCGGCACTGCACTGTCGGTCCACGCATTACGTCGGAGCCGAGCCGACCGATGTTTCAATGCGTAAGAGTGACACGATGTTTGAGTTGTACGGGGCACAGAGTCCAGTCCAGTTCTTTCAGAAAGTGTTATTGACACTCTCTCCTCCACAATACCAGTACCAGTCGTCCATCAGCCGGGCCCCATCCGCGGGCCAGGGTAGATCACATGACTTATTCGTGCTAGTACAGGAGGGGTTATTTGAGGTAAAACATAGGGAAACGTTGTGATGAACAGTGAAATTACCCCCAGACTCTGGACAGGCTGTGGTATTGCGTTGACAAGACCCGGAGATAAATCGGGGGCAATGGGCCAAGGGCTGTCCTGTGGAGATTATATGTTTACAATGATTAGCAGTTATGCCTGGTACCTTCACTCCCCTTGTTCCATTAAAACAATAAGGAAATACATACCCTTTAGGATCACAATCATCATTTTTACATCAGTGATCTTATGTCTGGCCGAGCTATTTGCTCGCTGATCATTATTCGGACAATATGATGGTCCCTGAACAGGGTCAGCACACACAGGTCCCCACACAAATTCATTATTCTCATACAAATTACAATACACAGTGTGATTACAAGGGGCATATGGAAGGCCACCTAACGAAACCATGACCGCTGAAGTGAAATGAACATCTCCTGGCAGACAACACAAGAATCATTGGTTGACTGTCGGGCGGTCCAGTTTGCATACTGCCAGAATGTGTTAGCATGCACTTTGGCACCTCTCACCCCCGTAGCGCATGCAGCTACGAGGCAGGAGAGGAGGATTAATTGGAGCATTTTCTGCAAAACAAAAAGTATTAGATCATATTCATACAGATTATTTAAGATTCCACTGTGGAAAAAGATCAGTTAATACAGAGGTACGAGTTATAGCCAGCACTTCTGCAGGCCCATCGTAAAGTGCCTCTACCAGCATTATTAGATTAGATTAGATTTAGATTAGATTAGATTAGATTCAACTTTATTGTCATTACACATATACAAGTACAGTGTAACGAAATGTAGTTTAGGTCTAACCAGAAGTGCAATTAGCAAGTGCAGGATATACAGTGTTGATAAATACAGAATATAATAATATTAGGAAAATACTTTACAATGGGCCTGTACTATGAAAATATGACAGTCGGTATGTACTAGAACAATATAAACACAGACGATATACAAAGTGTGCATTAGTTACAGAGATTAGCTATTAAAGTTACAGTGCAGTAGATGAGTTGATGCAGTTATTAAAGGTACGGTGCAGTACATGAGTTAATGCAGTTATTGAAGTTATAGTGCAATACATGAGTAGATGCATACAGTTACAGTGCAGTAGATGAGTTAGTGCAGTTATTGAAGTTACAGTGCAGTAGATGCATGCTGTTATTGCAGTGCAGTAGATGCGTTAATGCGGTTATTAAGGTGCAGTAGATGAGTTAATGCAGTTATTGAAGTTACAGTGCAGTAGATGCGTTAATGCAGTTATTGAAGTTATAGTGCAATAGATGAGTAGATGCAGTTAGTTATGCAATAGATGCTGTAATGCAAAAGATGAATTACAATGCAGTAGGTGAGTTAGTGCAGTTATGAAAGTAGTCCATTAGTGCAAATGAGCATTCAGTGTAATATTCCTGGTGTGCAAGTGAGAAGTATAGAGTGCAAATGATGCTATGTGTGTGTAAACAGTCCGGTAGAGCAGATAACATGAAGTACTGGTGTGTACAGTTCAGTCATGCATGGCAGCCCTGTAGTGCAATGTAAACAATGTAATAGCAGCATTAAGTTAAAGTTATGAGGGGTAGTGGAATCAGTGGGAGCAGAGTTCAATAATGAAACAGCTCTGGGAAAAAAGCTGTTTCCTAGTCTGCTGGTTCTTGCCCGGAGGCACCTGAAGCACCTACCGGAAGGCAGGAGAGTAAACAGTATGTGAGCAGGGTGAGAGGAGTCCTTGAGAATGCTGCGAGCTCGTCGCAGACATCATTTCTTCTATACACTTGCAAAAAATGTTAGAAACTACATCACGTGTATAAGACAATTATTCAAACTGTTGTGTACATTTACAGGAAATTTTCATTTTCTGCATTTGGAAAGGTAAGCATGTTCTTACTATTTTTAAACTCAAAGACCTTTGAATGCTTAAGGTTTTCTCTTTTTCTTTGAATTATCATTATTATTAATATGCTGGGATGACTGAGGTATCCACATTTTTAATGTGTATCATGAATTGAATGTTACATAATAATTATAATTTTCTTAACAAATGTATGTAAAACATGTTTGTGAATAGCTTTCTGATTGTTTTTATTTCTTTATTTTAGCTGTTGTTTTTATAAGTTTTAGAGTGGACTGTTGTTCATTTTCTCCCGATATCTATAGGGCCGAAAAGTACAAATTACTAAATTACGCCCCTGGGCGCCACTGATGTCCTCTCATTCACCAATAACACATAACCATCTTTTTCAACCATCCTTAATGGACAATGGCTTCAAAATCTGGTATGACAGGGGCATTCATAGTATTGAGGATTTGTATGTTAATGATACTTTTGCTAGCTTTGAACAACCGTCCAGAAAATTTGGTCTGACCAATAATCATTTTTTTCGATACTTGCAAATTCGAGATTTTACTCGTAAAAAGTTTGCTAACTTTCCTAGACTCCCCTCTCCCTCCTGTTTGGATTCCCTATTAAGGGTCAACATGCTGAATAAAAGTAGAATATCGTTTATTTATTCTCATATAATGGATAGCTGCAACCTCTCTATTTCACATATTCGAGAACAGTGGGAAAGTGACTTGGGGGTGCAGCTGTCTGATGAGAAATGGGATATGGCTCTTACTAGAGTCCACTCTTCTTCCATATGTTCCAGACATTCTTTAATACAGTTCAAAGTGCTACACAGGTTGCACTTCTCAAAAGCTAAATTAGCACGAATATTTCCTAATGTAGACCCAATATGTGATGGATGTAAACAGACGCCAGCTACTTCCTATCATATGTTTTGGTCTTGTCCGAGACTTGTCCCTTTCTGGTCGTACTTTTTTGAAGTAATCTCTAAGGCTTGCCTATAACATCCCACCTTGCCCCTTGATTGCTGTTTTTGGTTGTTTTTTGGATACAACGGGGTCCATCCCCCCTGTTCATTTACAGAAGGTCATTGTTTCCTCCTTACTACTAGCTAGACGTTTAATTTTATTTAAATGGAAGGCTGCTGCTGCTCCTCCATCACACCACCACTGGATTAGGGACATTATGCAATGTCAAACTGGAAAAAATCAAATGTACCCTCAACGGGTCCATCAACAAATTCTACAAAACCTGGAACCCTCTGATAACTTATGTGAACAATTTACCTGGGCTGGAACTGGAACTCTGAATGTTTACATTAACCCCTGGTCAATCCTGTGATAAGGAATGTTAGGTGCACCTGTCCTTTTTTTTTGTGTGGTTTTGTTTTTATTTTATTTCCTGTTGTCTGTTACAAGTTTGTCAGGTCGATTTTGGGTCTCGTCTGTCTTTGTCTTTCTCTTGTTATTTGCATAACTGTTGTATACAATAATTGGAAAATTACAAATAAAGTGAGTAAAAAAAAAAAGAAAAGCGATCGCATCACGCTGTCAATCCTCCTTCCTGTCAATCATCATCATAGCATACAGAGAAAGGTTAAAACTAGACCAGGGTATATACAGGAATCATAAAGCGAAACTGTATAGCCACTATTCGCCTTCCTACACAATGATTCAATTCAAACAAACTAGTAAAGGACATCTTTGGACTAGAGATGCACCGAAAGGAAACATTTTGGCCGAAGCCGAATAAAAATGAAACACTTGGCCTAATACCGAACAAGGCTTTTCTTATTTTTCCTATTTATTTAGCCATTTTCTTCCACTATTGCAAACTGAATGGTCAATATGTCTTGCTTTTCAATATAATACAACACAACTTAAAATAAAATTGAGGAAAACAAGTAGGCTTAATTAAAATGTAGCCCCTTCCCTTCTTGAATAGCCTATATTAGCCCTAACTGACTGCTGAAAGAATGTACTGCACAACAAGTGTCCTTCAACATTATTAGCTAAAACTATGAACAAACGAAAACTGTTGGATTATTGTTGGCTACACCGCAAAATGATTTAAAGAAAAAAAAACATCCGTACAACCATTTCAGTTCACGTCTCCCCTCCAAACTCCGCCCACTGTTCTCTCTGACGGTGCGATCGTTGCCAGGATGCACAGAACATACTTTGACTACGGCGGGTGTTTAATGCCATTTATAAGCCTAACCTGGAGAAGGAGCAGCCTACTCTTCCGTCGCCGTCAGTCCGTGTGTATGGCGCGGGATCAGTGCCAAAACCTAACGTCTTATGGCATGTGATCCGTGCCAAAACCTAACGTCTTTGGCGGGTGTTTAATGCCATTTATAAGCCTAACCAGGAGAAGGAGCAGCCTACCCTTCCGTCACCGTGAGTCCATGTGGAGTTTTGAATAGAATGGATAGGGACTGCAGACGAAAGACCGGCAGCGACATCACTGCGACGTCACGGTAGGAACGTATGGCTGGCGGCGACATTGCGGTGGCGTATATTAGAAATAAACCAAAAATATGGACGTCTTAAATAGGTACGTCGCCTCACAAGACGCCTGATAAACACGCCGTCCAGTTAGCTATGTGTGTTTTCAGTGTGGAGTAGCATGATCCTTCTAGCAACAGAACACGGGTACAAGACGGACATCAATCAAACAAATGAGAGTACTGAATGTGAATTAAGTTGAATTTACTTAAAGTTTTACAATTATTATGGAGAAGCGTCAAGGTAGCTTGTGAGAGTTGCTAACTATAAAGGCACAAACAACATTCATGTATGAGATTCGAACAAACTGCTAGTGTTTTAGTCTGGAATGTAATCATTACTGTAATGTGCTGTAATTGTTGAATATCTGGATTTCCTGAAGGCAGTGTTGCATAGTACACAAAACCATAGGTGAGTTTTTGTGCTGTGCTTGTTTGTGTTGTATAGCCACGTTCAGTATTTGTTCCTTATCCTACACTGAATTTGAAGCCAAAATTATGAAATGTATATGTAGAGAAATCATGTCTAAAGAGAAACAAATGCATCTAAAGCAGATATTTGTTTCTTCAATTTTAACTTGCAAACAATGCAAGCTGCCCTCTGGTGTACAAAATGAGAAACAGCATGCACAAAACAAAATGGATTTGCTACACACATCAATATTTATTTCATATCAAGAGTGAAAGTCAAGGTAAATATTATACATGGTTAGATTATAATTATTGAATTTATGTGTTGACGTTAAACATGTTGACAGTATGGTGGGGCTTTAACTATTTAATATTACTTTGTATTACTAGATGTGACAGGAGCCATTATGAATACATTAGGCTGTTAAAACGTTTACATTTTCTGAGTTTTGTTACTCTTTGCAAGTACTTACACTGGTAGAAACGTCTGACACTATTTTAACTGCAAGTCACTTGTCTCTGTCGGCTTGTAAATGTGACTTGAACATATAATACCTCTTTTTCTTATGGCATTGATTTAATAAAGCATTAAAAAAATAAAAATACTTGTCTCTGGTGGCGATGTACTTATCCACGACGTTAGAGTCACGTGTCTGTTGTGGCGACGTACTTATCCACGACGTTAGAGTCACGTGTCTGTTGTGGCGACGTACTTATCCACGGCGTTAGAGTCACGCGTCAGTTGAGGTGACGTACCCCTCTGCTCACGTCAAAGTACACTACTGTCTCCTTCGATAGGTAATCCATGGCACTGTCCACCCTGCATAAGATATCACTAAAAAGTTCAGTTATCACACTTCATAATCACACCCCATACTGGGCAGGCCCAGACTCGCTCCAATCCGTTGACACACATCAAACCAGTGCCACAAGCCAAACGCGCAGAAAAGTGAAGGAAAAACTGATTCGCAAAAGCTCAGGTGGCTGAAACGCAGAATTAAAGGGGCAGTGCAAATGAATTCGTAGGTATGGCAAAGGAAAATATGTGCTGCACAATCATTGCTGATGATGTTTTTCTTCGCAAAACTAAATTTTATCTCTCAGTAATATATTTTTGTTTGCAAAACTTGTTTCTTCTCCCAACAACTAATTTTTCATTTGCGAATCATTATTTTTGTCTGCAATTTATTTATTTTTGCTAAATTTTATTTTTCTTTTGCAAATATATGTGGCATTGAAATGATTCCATACACATACAGTCTTCTCATCCAGAATTTTTTTTTTGAGAATGTCAATACGGCGGTCCAGCATTAAAACGATCCAGGGTAACTTTGTTTAACACCACAAATATTACACAGCCGCTAAGTTACCTGCTGCAAAACAGGAAGAAATAACTAAAATGTTGACCGAATTCATATGCAAAAATGTTGTTCTAGCTCTTAACCCACGCAACAGTATTCCTTCCCGGGGTACAGTGAGCAATCGCATTTCTAAGCTTAATGATAAACAGGGGGGCGAAAAAGTATTTAGTCAGCCACCAATTGTGCAAGTTCTCCCACTTAAAAAGATGAGAGAGGCCTGTAATTTTTTTTTTTTTTTTTTTTCGGCTCTCAGCGGAGGCGGTCGCATTTTCTCACTCCCCGTCCTTGCCCATATTTTCCCTGCTTTGTCTCCTGTCTTGTCTCGTCTCGTCTCATCTACTGAGAGACTCTCTCAGCACTGCTCTCCAAACTTGGAAATTATGGAAGTGATCAACTGGTCTCTCAACGCAATTGACACCATTTTCTCGATGAGAAATTGGGTTCGGGGGAACCCGCGTGTCCTGACGGAACGTACGCAGCTGGCTACACGATGGATCGTGTGTCTGGCGGCTCTTTCAGTCGAGGATATCGAGGATATTTACCTATTTGGAACCATGATAACAGGTCTTGTGCTGATTGGATTAGGCTTTGCCCTGGGTTATCGAAAAATTCATAAAACGGGAACAGCTGTCATAAGGCTGCCCGTTTTGATTGAAGCTGTTGGAAGAGCGGTCAGCATTGAGACTGAGACTATTAACCGAAATATGGTAGCCATCAGGGAAACCCTAACAGCTCTGGGAAGGAAAATTGATAATATCGGAGGTCAGGATCACCATTGAACCACTTGGACAATGAGGGTTGCCGTGACATATTGGAATACGGTTTCCCGACTAAACAAATCACAATCTTATCTTTCGACTCCCCGGATCCAGAAACGGCCTTGGTCAAGGCAGCTGGAAAATGTAACCCTGTGGGAGCACTGCAGCGAGACGCTCTTGCGTTCCTCCCCAACCAAAGACTTAGAACTATCACACACACACACATACAGACTTATCACTCCCACTCCTCCGCATGCTTTGAACCGCCAGCCTGATAGGCGGGTCTGTTGAGCGGCGCTATAATGGCACTGGACCGGATGGCTGCTTTTCGGAGCTGGATTATCTTACCCTGTCAAGTCTTGTCTATGGTGTATTATTGTATCTGTGTTTTTTATGGGCCAAAATAAAGTTACATTATATGACATAGTCTTGAGTCTAATTAATACTTATCATACAAAAAATAATACAAGTAAATTAAATGTTACTTTATTGAAAAAATATATGAAATTAAATTAACCAAGATGTTTACCATCAGATTGGCCCAATCCTATAGCTAGGGCAATAACCCACCTACTATATCGTGTTTTTTATATGAAATAAAACATCTTGTTCATATCCTGCAAATTGATATTTATATGAAATATTTATCAGAAAAGAAAAGTCACACATCAAATACAAAATAAAAGAATATCTGTATACTATATACTTATTTAATTGTAAAAAGTTTTTTTACAAGATTTAACTCTATTAATTACTATAGTACTGTAATAAGATTTTAACAAAGTATATTGACTAATATACAGTACAATTGAACTTACTTCAATTAACTGTAATACTGTTTCTTAATCATTAATTATGATTTTTGTTGACCTGATTTTGACGAAGTTTCTGTATTTTGTTGTTCTTGGGGTCTCTGTTTGAGTACCATCGGAATTCAAAAGTCTCTTCAGCTTTCTTTTTGATGACATGATGATTTCAATGTGTTCTGTTTACAACTGAATTTGAATTTGGCGCTAAATTCTGTGCCTAAGATTTGGAGCTCACTGCAGCCAATCAGAGCTGCTGACGTCTGACGGTGCACGTTTGATGTATGCGGCCCCAGGCAGTTACTCGCCCCCAGCGTTCTGCAGGTGAAAAACATTGCCATCACGATGTCGTTTCAGTTCGCTATTTATTACTTGTTTAACAAAACACTACAAGTGGAAAGTACTTCTTATTGTTGGAAATTTGGAGCAGTTTAATCAAGTGACTTCGCAGCCTGACCTTGATAGCGATGACGACTGGCTCGAAAAAATGGCCCACTCGAAAAGAACCACCGGAGAAGACAGTAGCAGCTAAAGTTCCGCTATTTGGAGGAGTTTACATTTACCAGTTATTTTCCGTTTGCACTACTATTGTTTTGCTTAATAGTGTCGTTTGATTGCATTGTAATAAGCAATCACTGACCCGATAACAAAATCAAGTAAATATCAATGTTTTGGGGAAATATGTATATTTTACCTTATTAGCGTAACGTGTTTGTAACTTAGCGTTGATATAGTCATTAAAATAACAATTTAGGAACAGATGAGTCAAAAAACATTCCGTGGGATTAGATTCAGTGCGCATGCGCAGTATCAAACAACTTTGAAAAATCGAGCAAATGTATGCCTAAGATTTTCAATCCCTTAATTGATATTTTTTCGTCAAATAGTTACCAAAAAGCTACATTCCATTTTGATGAACATGCAATGCACTGAAAGTGCCGAGTGTCGTCGTTGTATATTAACACTATCTGTTGTTATTATGTCAAGCTTTCGCATGTTTACAGTTTTTCTGATGATTATATAAAGGATATACAGGAGTGTACTTTGACAACAGTGCGTTTGAGATATATATTTGGGGTTTGTTACCTCAAGTATTTCGGTCATTAGTAGCCTAATATAAAACTATGTTAATGGAGTGCTTTTTATTGTAACTTGTACTGCAGTGTAGGTACCTACTGATACTAGGTAGCTTTGGTTGATGTGTAGCTTAAATGTATCTTAAGCACAGTTTCATGACAGCTTCCCAACACTGAAATACTATTCTGGTTTGCATGCTGGTGTAGGCTAAACTTCTCTGTTTCTCCCATTACATCAGATTCATTTAAAGACCTTGTCACCAAAAATTATTTATTCATTTTTGTGGAAAGATATATGGACCAAGGAAGAAAGCATAGGTGAAAATGTTGGAGACCAATGTGGTGGAGGCAAAAAAGCCAGGTTGGTGAGTTAAAGTAGAAGTTGCATAGTTTTTACATATGCCGTTTTAACTGCATTTGTGTTTAAAAACATAGCTTACTACTTGCTTATATGCTATCATAAAAAGTGAGGTATATAATAAAGATGCACCGATTGCCATTTTCTTTGCCGATTCCGACTTTATTATAAGTGAAACCTGCCGATTCTGATATTATATCCACAAACTATAATTCACAGTATATAAAAAACATTAACTTTTTCAATACACATTTTTACATTTTTTTTATTAGCATTACATGAATTATATAGAACATTACAATTGACCTAAAAACAGTTATACAACCTGCATTAAATTACAGAATCTTCTCTAGCCCAAATAACTCTTAAATTGAAGAACTCTGTGACTGAAAATAAGTATAAATAATAAAATATAACTAAACTCAATCACGACCTTTCTCATTTTTGTACTCTCACAAAAGACCTGCGTGAAGTTGGCCGCCGTCAAAAAAAAAAAATTCGTTTGTGCTGCTTCAGTTTTTCAGATAATAGAAGAATAATTTTAGGTCATTCGGAGGTCACTCATCCCCCCGACATGCTCCAAAACCACCGAAAATAGTCCCGCTTGTTTGTGCTCCGTTTGTGCTGGTTTGTGCCGCGAAAAGTTGCGTTTGTGCTGCTACGGTTTTTTAAATATTAGACATTGAATTATAGGCGATGACGTCACCAGCCCCCCGACATGCTCCAAACTCATCCAAAATAGCCTTAATCGTTTGTGCTCCGTTTGTGCTGGTTTGTGCCGTAAAAAGATTCGTTTGTGCTGCTTTAATTGTTTTAATTTTATTATAGGAAAAGTACAGGACATGCTCCAAACTCATCCAAAATAGCCTTAATCGTTTGTGCTCCGTTTGTGCTGGTTTGTGCCGTAAAAAATTCGTTTGTGCTGCTTTAATTGTTTTAATATTAGACATTGCATTATAGGCGATGACGTCACCGGCCCCCCGACATGCTCCGAAATCATCCAAAATAGCCTCAATCGTTTGTGCTCCGTTTGTGCCGATAAAAGTATCCTTTCTGCGACTTTTCTAACTATACAGTTTCTAACTATACAGTAACGTTATCAAGGTAACACCAAAACTACCCGCCAAATCCCATTTGTTACCTTTCCATTCTGCGTTTTCAAGTTTAGAAGGACACAGTGGATTACAGAATGTGTGGAAACGCAAACACCAAGGTAAGTGTTTTTACTTAGTACTTTATATTGTTATGTGAAAAACCGTGGTAAAATTAATATATGTGAAAGTACACGCAATATAAAGACGCGCATGTCAATCATTAGAGAGGCGCGAGGTGAGGCACATGTTTAGTAAACGTGAGCAATAACAAATGAATGTGTGTGTAGTGTTCGTCTTTGAATGATAGTGAGTACCCGTTTCTTCAAAGATATTTATTAATTTAATCAGCTATAGACACTATTTTATAAGTTAATGTCATGTTTCCATGGTTATTGAGCTTATTTAGACCTAAACTCGCTGGGTTAAGAGAGTGCACTCGGCGCATTTACCTCAGTTTATATTATTGAAATTGCAGTGAAGTTTTGCTGTAGTATGTCCATCCGTGTACCCTCAATTGTTTTTCTGACATTATGTTGCTGTAAGCTGATGATAAGTTATTAGATATAAATATACATCTGTATATGAATATATTCCAATTGCAGATTATTGTATGTCGTAGTTTGTTAGTGCATAACGGTCAATGTCATTCTAATTGTTTCTTTATTTTTTTTTTTATTATTGTAGATCCACCCTCACCTGTTAATCTACCTTTTCACAATAAACCCTTGAACTGATTCTGAATGCTGCGACCCAGTGATCTTACAGACACACCAGAAGATAGGTTTTAGAATATTCTTACACTTTCTACATATTTAACACATAGTCTGGTGCATATACTGTACGTATATATGGGGGTCATTACATACACTGCAGAATCTGGAAAATGTTGAACATTTAAGAAAGGCAAGAATTAGAAAACAAAGGTTTGTTTTTAATTTTGTCCTGAGCTTGATTGGCCTGGACTTTCCACTGATAGTCAAAATGATCATACAAGTCCTGCATAATTGTCCCCTATCCAGCTCTTACTATATTTAGCCACAAACATTTAAACAGTGATGCTCAAAGAAGTGAACACGTTGCACTTCTAACACTTTCAACATCTTCCAAATTCTGCAAGTGTGTGTTTATATATATATATGTATATGTATATGTATGAATCAATGAATTAAGAATGAATTCAAATGTAATTTAATTAATGTGAAATTGAACATGTACTATCCAAAATCTATTTACAGAAATAACAGATCTTTAAACACTTTAAACATATAAACACTTAATAATGTTTCAGAAATACCAAACTGAATAACAGATCTGAGTACAAACATCATCAAGCCCAACTTACAGTTTTAGCCTCTCCAAACTGGACTAAGAACACAAAGGTTGGTGGCATACAGCAAAAATACTGTACTTGTAAAATGACTTTTAAACAATGTAATCATTCTTTTGTGTATAACACAGCATGTGGGCATATTTTGTTTTTTTCTGACACTCCTGTCACTCCACTCTTCAGGTCGTCATACAACTCCCAGAAACATGGAGGCCTCCTACAGTAGGCCACATAATGTCCAAGAGCATCCTGGGTTAAGCCTCCTTTGAAAGCAATGACTGCCCTTAAGGTAAATCTCTTTCCTTGGAGCATCAGACTGGTTGGAAATTCACACAAAGGAAATTCTGTGGAGTTGCTTCTTCCCAGGTCAGTGTCAATCCACAGAAGTTCTCTTAGACTGTAACTGTGGGAAACTCTCCCTGCACAGAGCATTGTTTCTGAGGTAGACTCTGTCTTGAATTCAGAGGGACACTGTGTTGGATTTTGGATGGGCCTGAGGCAGGGGGATTCTGGAAGGTTAAGGCCTTCCTCCACTGCGGTCTGAAGATGAGCCATACCAGAAGCCTGCAGTACAGCAACAGAAGTAGAAACAAATGGAATTTCCCTTGTTACCTGTTTGTTGAGAACGCAGTACTGAGAGGAGCAATGTTTTGTCAGGTAACACATGCACGTTTTGTCATTGACTTTTCAATGATTGTAGAGATGTGGCACTGTGCATTGATCTGAAGAGCACCTGACTTCAAATTGACAGCTTTGAATATTTCACTCAGCAGCTCTGCCCTTTGTGTATAGACCTGGGCATTTAGACCATTTGTGGTGATGGTTTTTAAGCTGGAGGACGTTACTGGCGTTTTCACTTTGAACTATATTTCCGAAAGTGCCACTATCGCAGAAAGCACAGCATAAACATTGACAAAAAGCATCAAAAGCACAGGTGTTTAGCACGGAGATTCTTGATTTCCTGAATTTAACAGGCTGTTGGTTATTTCCGTTTTTTAACATTTCCACTTTCAATTTTTTCCCCTTTACAGATGGATCTGCTTGGAGCCATTCAGGACAAGGAGAGAGGTATGAATTTCTCTTTCTCTTTTTGGGCGGAACTGCTAAGCCTCTCCAGTTTTCAACCATGTCTTCATCTCTTGGATGGATGTTTGTGACAGTGTCAGACTTTGCAGAAGAGGCAGCATCCATTTCTGGTTTTCCGTCTACATGCAAGTTGTGGTGGGTAGTGTATTTGCTCCTGTGATGATGACTGTTTCAGGATCTGCATCTTCTTGACCCTTTTTTTCACCTTTTTGTTTTGCAGCACAAATCCGCATGTTGCCTTCAATGAAGGACAAATGTCGAGCAATGAATCGATCCACCCGCATAGGCAGGTTTTCATGCTTGAAAAGGCCGTGTTTGATGTTTTTGAACTCTGCCTCAACATTAGCTGAACTTGCAGTGACATTGGTGCTACGGAAGTGAGGGATCATTACCCCTGTCCAGAGTGGCAAGTAATTTGCAAGCCAGATTATATTAGGAATAATCTCAGGGAGGAAGTGCATATTATCACGATCACCATTAGCCACAGCAAGTGACCTGCTCTCCTCACATATGTCTGTCACCCACTGCTTTAGGTCTGTCTGTGTTTGGTCACATGGATCCAGTTCGTCCAGGTCCTCACCCTCTACGTCTGGAATGATCACACACTCTTCTGCAATTCGGGCTTTCAGGTATTTCTTGCACCTTTCAGATATGAGGGGGCCTCCAGAGCTGTCATTGCCCTCTGCTTCACTGAGAGCAACAACAGTTATACTGCGTAGTAACTCCCTTGCATCGTCCATGGATTGTGACTTCAGAAGCTGTGCCATTGACCTCACATAGAAATCTTTGATGCGATGTGGTTTTTTCCGCAAGCAGTCCCACTGGCAGATCATCTTGATGCAGTGTGCCACATCAACCCGTACAAAACAAGATGGCACTTTTGCTGACTGTTTCCCAAGTAAGACACCACAACACTCATTGATGTAGGTCTTGAGATCCCGATGAGAAGTAAATGCTTTGACCAGAGCTCCGAGCAAAGCCAGAGAAAAGTCACTCACAACCTCTTTTGGAGTCGGTGCACCTGCACGTAACCATTCTGTCATCCAATGTGTTATTGCATTAACATCATGTCTCTGACAGCATTTGCACACTGGGACACCTCTGCTTTCGTCAACTGCCAGAATGCCCTGATATAAAAAGATATGACCAGAAGTACCATTTGGTTTCTGTAGTTTCCTCACTACTGAGCCAGTTGCATCAAAACTCACAGTGGGGTTAGTAGATGTCTTTGATAATGTCTTGTAGAGATACATTTGTGTTTGACTCCAATAGTGACAGAAAAACTTGTCCAGTCCAATGTCTTTAATGCTTCCACTGTGAGGTGCACTGTATTTTAGCATCTGCAGTGACAAAATAGGATCCTTGTCACCTAATTCTAAATCATTTCTCTCTTGCTTTGCTTTGCGCAGGGTGGCCAGATTAGGCAGATGGCTTGGCTCGGGATCTCCAACATCCATCAGTTTTGTTGCCTCTGATGCCCTCCATACATGGGGTTCCATTCTACCCTCACATAGTTCTTTGGATATCTGCACACGCAATTGACCAGACATTGCACGCTTGGGACAGCCAGTGTGCAGGGTGTCATCAGTGTTTGTGATAAAACACTTGAGCACCATCGGCCTGTTCATTTCAGGCTCTCGGTCACATTTTATTAGAATGTTGGCATGACACTCCTTACAGTTACCTCTGATTTCAATGTATTTCTCTGTGTCTGATGGGTAGACCTTAGCTCTTTTAAAGGCAAATGTGCAAGTGCTCTTCACTTCTTGCCAGATATGAGAATTTATCACATGCGTCCAGATGCCAGGCTTTAAAATTGTATATTCCTTTTTTTGTGTTTTAGAGAACTTGTTTTTGTACTCAACTGTTTCAGGCATGAATTCAATCCATTTCTGAAATGGAACTTGAAGATCAAAAGTCCAGCAGTCTTTTGGTCTGGGGGAAAAAGACCCTGGCTCAAAGTCAGTGTCATCACTACTGACATTTGTTTCATGCTCACTTTCACAAGTAAACCCTAAAGCAGTCCAGATGTTGTGTCTGTTTAATTTCACAAAAGTGTATAGAGCCTTTGGGGTGATCTTGTTTTCTAGCTGCTCACTAAGCTCTGTCCAGATTCTCTGATTAGGAGTAGCTATGTTGCCATTTTGTACTATTGCGTCTCTTGATGAACACAGGACTGTGAACATGGAATCCCTGTCAACTGCTGGTTTCTTGGGCATCTGGTATAAGCAAAATGAAATTACCCATTTATTTAATTCTGACTATAAGGTCATTTATAGCATAAACATATTTTCATGGATAACTGTATTGGTCAGAATATTAGGATAATATAATGTACTAACAATAAATGTGAACCTGCCTTTGAAAACCAGGCTAAAGTCTCATAACGAAATGAGGTCATGAGCAACAAAGTTTGATTTTAACTATGATTTAAAATTGTGATATGGAAATTGTGAAATGGTTTATTAAATATATCAATATTATATTTTCACAGAATGTTCATTTAAAGATATGAAGGTATTTTCACACACTGTTCTTTACATTATGTAGGATGATTTTATGTATAAAACAGCAAACCACCCAAAAAAACTTTAACATAATGTAAAGAACAGTGTGTGAAAATACCTTCATATCTTTAAAATCGACTAAGTAATACCATATCACAAATTGAAATCATAGTGAAAATTAATGGTTGAAATCAAACTTTGTTGCTCATGATCTCATAGGCTATGAGACTTGAGGTCACAATTTAGAGACGTGCAGCTGTAATTAGCATTTCATTACGGATACTGATATAGCAAGGAGTTTTTGGTTGAATAAATATTGACAATCTAAGCTTTCTTGAATGTCCTTCCTTTCTTTTTAAGGAGGTCTAATAATATTGTAACTGTCAGTGTGAAAATGTTGTACTTACATTTGCCAGAAATGTGTTATAGTAACTTAATAATGGATTTTTCCTCTACTAACACTATTTCAAACAGGATCGTGTTTAACATTGTGTCATGCGCAGAGGTGGCAGTGAAGCGTAGCAGATGATAGGCTATACGTAAATAAAGAAAAAGACAAGAGAACCCATAAGAGAGACAATTATTTATTGAACAATATATTAGTCTTGACAGAAAGTCGGCAGTTCCACTGAGTGACCTCGGAATGACCAATTCTATTTTTCACAAATAAAAAAAACACAGAAGCACAAAAAAGAAGCACAAACGCAATGTTTTACGGCACAAACGATTGAGGCTATTTTGGATGAGTTTGGAGCATGTCGGTGGGCTGGTGACGTCATCGCCTATAATTCAATGTCTAATATTAAAACAATTAAAGCAGCACAAACGAATTTTTACGGCACAAACCAGCACAAACGGAGCACAAACGATTAAGGCTATTTTGGATGAGTTTGGAGCATGTCGGGGGGCTGGTGACGTCATCGCCTATAATTCAATGTCTAATATTTAAAAAACCGTAGCAGCACAAACGCAACTTTTCGCGGCACAAACCAGCACAAACGGAGCACAAACAAGCGGGACTATTTTCGGTGGTTTTGGAGCATGTCGGGGGGATGAGTGACCTCCGAATGACCTAAAATTATTCTTCTATTATCTGAAAAACCGAAGCAGCACAAACGATTTTTTTTACGGCACAAACCAGCACAAACGGAGCACAAACGATTGAGGCTATTTTGCAAATGTTTTGTGTGGGGAGGGGGGCCAACTTCACGCAGGTTCACAAAAGTCTAAGATAACAATAAAATACTTCAACTTCATTCTTGTCTGTTTCTGTTTATGAAAGTATCATTTCTTCATTCT
>VCII01000216.1:205000-359717 GCA_006030095.1 Triplophysa siluroides | reverse complement strand
TAAGCCTGACCTAAAGTTGCAAGCCCATGAATTGTTTAGAGGTATAAATAATGGCGTGTACAGGGCGGGATATGAGTCTGGTCATGGTGAATTGGTCTGAATGGTAATGAAATTGTGTTTGTGAGTCATGTCGGTAAGTAATGAAATGACCAATAAGTACCAACTCAGCTAACAAAAGTTTGTTATAAGAACGTTTTAAAACATTCAAAATATCAAAAAGTATATATTAGGAAAGTTCCCAGCTAACAAAAGTCACCAAAATGGTGATCAGTGTTTCTTGAGTCGGGCTCTTGAACCTCGACTTTCACTTTTCTGATTTCTTGATGTGCTGTAACTGTGCGCTTTCAAAGTACATTTGTTATGGCAACTTGCGCTACAATAACCAAGTTCTTTAAAATCACATAGTTGCCAAAAAACGAATATAGGGAAGACCAGGGGGTCAAGCTGGGAATACATTATGTAACTGATATGTCATCTGTTAGCTGGGAAACTTGCTCTCAACATGTGGTGGAGTAGATTAGGTATGTTGTGGTTATAAATGCAGTTTTATCTCTTTTTGTAACCCTGAATGATTCTGCTGTTGTGTAAATATGGAAACAATACAAAACTAAATAAATTCACTCTCTTATTTTCACTCTTTATTACGCTTGTGTTTGTTTCAGATGCGAGCGGTGATTCATGTTGTGATGGAGAAACGGCCTCTACATCAAAACAGCGACTGACAGCACAAACTCTTTCCTGCATCACCTGTGGAAAGACATTCAGTTCACAGAGACGTTTAGAGACACATGAGAGAAAACACACAGAACAGAACTCTCTTCACAACCAGATGTGACATCAGCTTTCCTACCTTACAAGAGAAGAAACTTCATTCACAAGAGCACAGAGACCACAAACACTTTCACTGTGAGCCGTGTGGGAGGAATTGTGTCTCCACTTCTAGTCTCGAAGATCACATGAGGACACACACTGGAAAAAATTCTTTCCACTGCAGTGAATGTGGCAAATATTTCAGCTCCAAATGTTATCTTGTTCTTCATCAGAGAATTCACACGGGAGAAAAACCGCACAAGTGTCCTCACTGTGAGTGGAGATTCAGCTATGGAGGCAATCTGAATCAACACATGCGTTTACACAAAAATGAGAGACCGTATCAGTGCAGTGAATGTGGAAAAACCTTCACACAGTCAAGTTCTCTAAAGTCCCACCAGAGAACACATTCTGATGAGAAACTCTATCAGTGTTCACACTGTGATAAACGCTTCCGTCATAAATCTCATCTGATAACTCATGAGAGAACCCACACTGGAGAGAAACCTTACGTCTGCTCTCACTGTGGGAAGAGCTTTTCAAGGCCAAGTTCTTTTAAAGTTCATCTGAGAATTCACACTGGAGAGAAACCTCATCACTGCAGTGTTTGTGGGAAGAGTTTCAGTCGACGCCACCATTTAGTGACACACCAGAGAACTCACACTGGAGAAAGACCTTACAAATGTTCTCAGTGTGACGAGACGTTTACTCGATCAGATGTCTTAAAAACCCATGAGAGAGTTCACACTGGAGAGAAACCTTATCACTGCTCCATCTGTGGAGAGAGATTCACTTATTTGGGAAGTTTTCAGACTCATCAGAAGAAACATGCTGAAGAACAAACTGCACTGGAATCATTTTAGAATCTCTACAAGGTGCACTTAGGCACCATTCTTTGCCATTTTGTTATATAAACAGTGTGAGTGGTGTGTTCACATGGAAAATTAAATAGTAAGAAGTGCACTGTAAGTACCCATGTGATGCACTCATTCAACCGAAAATATAAAGTGTGGAAGGCTGGACACACATGGGTAGCGAAAGAGAGGCTGAGCTTTCAGAGTTCTCCTGCAGAGTGATAACACAATCTGATGGTGTTTGAGCACAACGTCAAATTGATTTTTATTGGTGTGCGATTGACGTCATTTGCACATTTGATCATCCGGTTAGTATAAAACCATTAAGTAATCCATAGAGTTCCTACACTAGATGGTTGTGTGTATAGTGTATGGTATGGTATTTGGGGAACAATACGATTACTTTAGTACTCAACCAGTAACTGTATATGTACGTCACAATAACGTACGTTATTATTATTTAGTTTCTCCTCATTGATTTGCATTAGTTTGGCGATTTTCTTTTCAATAACAGATGTGAGACGAAGTTTACACTTGAATGATTTACGAAAGATTTCACACTTCTCACCATGTGTTCATAACAAACGCGACTTGCGCGAATAAATCGCGCTATTCGTGCGTAGCTGGATGCTTGAACATTTTGAGTTTCCTCGCTTCATTCGCGCGTCAAATTCACTTCACAACAGACGCTTAACGCTTCATTCGCGTTTGGAACACACAGTTATACAAGTAACTTGGTGCTAATACTTATTGTATTATTGACCCTGTGACAGATCACTTTATTGTTTCCTAAATTGTGAAAAAAATGTGAAACACCCTGAAGTCTAGTGTCGCCCTGAGGTTTATGATCAGATGGAAGGCAAGAAATAATGTTATCTTTAAGTTAATCGTTTATTCTTTTGTCAATAAATATCTGCTTTATATCCTCTATATTGTAATGATGTTATTGGTGGTTACTGTGGTTAACTTATAGAGAGCATGATGTTTTCCATTAAACCCTGGTTCATTTTCTTCTGTGTTAATTTACAATGAATTGCATCCATGATCCGAATAAAAGTTTGCGTTTAAACAATACAGTATTTGTTTGTGTACTTTGCATATTCATTTTGTATTTATAAACACATACATGTATACATATTTAGGAAATATTAACATGTATTTATTTATGTTTACCAATAGTTTAAATGATATATGAATGTTTATTAATTTTTACATTTGATATATTTTCTGAAGTATATGCATGTATGTGTATGCGTTTATAAATACAAAATTAATATGCACAGTACACAGACATATATTACGTAATCACAAACTTTAATTCTGGATGCGATTAATTGCGATTAACTGTTTGACAGCCCTAATTAAAATGGAAAATTATTCCAGTATTGAAAAGAAGTCTTAACAGATAAATTAAATATTTAAAAAGGTCATGTGTTCAATTCACAGGAAACAAATATACTGATTAAAATGTTTACCTTTAATGCTTTGGATAAAAGCGTCTGCCAGATGTAAAATGTAATACTGTGTCTTGTGGGTTTATGTGTTTGACTTCTTTAAATTAGATTAAATATATATTAAATGTATTAAATATACCTGTACTAAAACCATAATAAACATGGTTCATAATAATTACTGTCATTACCATCCCTGCTGAAACAAACAATAGAAACCATCACAGATATTCTTAATGGCTTCCATTGAATATACCATTATTACCAAAATGCCATTTCTATTACAAATTCCTTTAGTAGTTTGTTTTGGGCATCGTTTCCATATGATTTAAATGGTGTTCTATAGGTTCCCATCTGCCAGATTACATCCCACCAGTATACCAGAATACACTATAGTTTCCATTAAAACAAATACAGTTCCCATTATAACCATTAAATGTATTACATTTCTGTGACGGTTACTATTGTGTTTTGAACAGGGTTCTTTAGTTTTAGGAGGGATTTTAAAGCAACAGATCGATTAAATCCAGTGTATTAGCAATAAGCACATGTGTTTTAGGTTCCTGATCTACTGAGTGATACAACTCTTCATCTTGACATACAGTATACATACAAACATTCTCCAGTCAAGAGCAATGAGTGGGTTTTTTTAGGTTTGGGGGCAAATGACACTGTTAAAAACACAATTCAGTAAGAGCTGAAGACTAAACCTGTAACACCTGCAATCATGGCTAAAAACACATCATAACGGCTAAAAACCATCATGACGGCTTACACATGGAGGGAGAATGGACGTCAATGGAAAACAAGCCTCACTACGATAAATAAACTGCTTTTATGAGAAAATAGTGTCATATTTAATAAAACGACCGTTGAGTGTGATGTGTCTCCAGTCCAGTCGCTCTGCAGCGCTTCAGTCCGCCGATAAACCCACTAAAGAAAGAAAGAAAGAAAGACAAACATCAAGCGCTGCGTGTTTACATCACTCTGATTTTCTCTCTTTAGTGTTTAAACAGAGTGTTGTCTGTGAGTGTTTGTGTTGAGATGTTGACGATGACGTCACAGACGTCACATGACGTTCTCCAGACACACAGTCTTCAGGGAAACTGATGGAGATGAAAACAGAACTCACAGTGAAGGAAGAACAGACTGATGAAGGAAGAGAATCATGAGGATTTTGTTCCTTCAGTCAAACTGATGAACGTTGGGAGCCTGGAAATAAAAACCGAACCCAAGTCAGAGGAAGAACAGACTGATGAAGATGATGATTTTATTCCTTCAGGTATGTTTCCTCTATTGTCTTTTCACATGTTTTCAATGTCATGCGAGTTCTTGTTTCTAAAGGTGGTTAAAAAGAGTCCTTTTGAATTTGATGGCGGCAACATAAGTCACTTTGGATATGTTCGAATGCAAAACAGTTGACACGGGACAACAAAAGACTGGAAAAGTGCTACTAAAAAGAAATAACTGGATAGCATTGCATGATTATGACAAAAATCATAATTGTCGATTATTCACCTCGATTATTACTGTCGATTAATAGATTTACTTTGAAGAATATTGACATTTCACACAGTGTCCTAAGGTCAGTGTATGCAGTTTTCTAACTTTGTATGAATATGATCATATTTAACACGTTAAACAGACTATTTTTTTGCTGTGTAAAAATAGAAAATGATACAGAAATTAAATCCACCCATTTATTTTCACTCTTTATTACTCTTGTGTTTGTTTCAGATGAGAGCGGTGATTCGGCCTCTTCATCTAAACAGCGACTGACAGCACAAACTCTTCTTCACATGACACACGGTGATGAAAAACCTTTCCACTGCACTGAATGTGACAAATATTTCAGAACCAAAGCCAATCTTGTTGCTCATCAGAGAATTCACACGGAGAAAAACCCCACGAGTGTCCTCACTGTGAGAAGAGATTCAAACGCAAAACTCATCTGAAGAGACACATGTGTATCCACAGCGATGAGAGACCGTATGAGTGCAGTGAATGTGGACAAACCTTTAGGCGGTTAAACATTTTAAAGTCACACCAAAGAACACAGACTGGGGAGAAACTCTATCAGTGTTCTCACTGTGATAAACGATTTAATTGTAAAACGAATCTGAAACGTCATGAGAGAATTCACACTGGAGAGAAACCTAACCTCTGCTCTCACTGTGGAAAGAGCTTTTCTCAATCATTTTCTCACAATAAACAGTGTCCTCGTAGTATTTTCTGCAGTCTGTGGAGTTAACTGTCAGTTTAAATGGGGTCTTACACTGCTAGTCATTATTTTTGTTGTCAATAGAACTGAACTTGTGTTGTGTGTCATCGTAATTATAACCTTCTTCCTAAATACATCTGTAATAATCTGTAAGACGTCTGCTGTGTAGAAATATCTGCTAAACATCTTAGAAAGAGCTTTTGTACATCCATTCAAAATCCTAAACATCTTACAAACGTTGTCTATATGACGTCTGACAGCAGACATCTCACAGGAAACAATAAAAAAAATACGTCTCGCCGATGTAAATCCTGACATCAAATAGACGTCTCCCAGATGTATGTGTGCTGACAGGGTTGTCAACGTTGTTGTTTGTTATGCAGGGTGTTGTTGTTAAAGTAAATAGAAAACGTGACATTTCTTCTGACTAACAAATCAGAGAACATTCACAAAACTGTGTACAGCTATGAATAGTGAAGAAGAAGAGAGAACAGCTGACCAGAGAAGAGGAAAAAGTGTGTTATGTCTTCACAAGTTTTGATCATGTTTGATATAAACTTTTCCTGTTTTTAACATTCCTGTTTCTTATTTTTATACTTTTTTACAGTTTGTTCTAAAGTCTATTTAAACATGTTCTCTTTAAACATTCACCTGAAATTTAAAAGGCTGACATTAATGCTATATACAGTGACGTGTACGTGTTGTTCGCTGGTTGTCTACAGTAAATCTCAAATTGCACTTCCGACCTCTGACTATCCATCTCAAATGACGTACGTTAGACGGCTTGGGCGGAGCATCCGTTAACTCCTCCCCTTCAATTGTCCGTCTGCTGCCAGTTACATTTTAAAATGCAACGGTTGTTTTTGTACATCCAATGAAATCACAGTGAAACACAAGCCACGCCCATAGTTTTTTCTGTTTTCTAGCTGATCACATTACATATAGTGCTATATAGCCAGTACAGTTTAATGCAGTACAGTTGGTTAAAAACTTTGTCTGGAATAACGTTTTTTTTTCATAAAATATGCTCTTTATATTAGTTGGAGCCATAAAATGCTTGATTTCTTGAAACACTGTAGGCTAACTGTAAATTCCTGAAAGTATTTAATGATTGATTGTTATCATTGTGTAATGAAGAATGAATGCCGATGTGCAGGAATGATTGATCTCTGCTTTCATTATTTACAGTGCATGCAATCATGTTAATAAAGTTTATGTAAGCATTATTTGAAGACAAACATACTGAAGAACAAACTGATCTGCACAGTTATGCAAAAAATAACGTCAATTTTGGCTTCTACTGTACATGACTTTGTACTGCCATCAGTTTGCGGTTTTGAAATAGAGATTAAACTGCGGTCTTGTGATTACACGCGTGTGATGTGTCTCCAGTCCAGCAGGAGTCGCTCTGCAGCGCTTTGATCCGCCGATAAACCCACTAAAGAAAGAAAGAAAGAACTGTCCGTTAATTCACTTATTTCATAGCATGGGTGCCAGTTTCACTTAAAACCAAAGAGGCCTTTTGTCCATTTCCACGGAGTCAAGGAACAGCAGCATTCGGTCGACATGAATGCATTGGAGTGTCGCATTGCCGCGCTCGTGCACATGTATCCGCACCTCTACGATCGCGCGCGTCGAGATTTTACAGATCCCGAGAAGGGTTTTAATTCATGGAAGGAAATCGCAGCCAAGCTCGGTGTCGACGACCCGAAGACCTGCAAAGCGTCGTGGAAACACGCCCGAGACAAGTTTTGCAGAGCAATGAATCAAGGGAAGGAAGAGAAGAGAGGAGATGAGGCGTCGAGGACCAAGGTGCCCCAGCGGTTTATCGCGATGTCGTGGCTCAAACCTTTTATTCAGCACCGACCGACTCAATCTAACCCACCATCTACTGAAAAGGTACTTTAAACTAAACACTATTCAGTTTGTAATGTGACTTTGCTGGTGTTGTACATCCATTCTGAATCATACACATCTCACAGACATCTTCTAGAGGTCCATCTGACATCAGACGTGTCAGAGATGTAGAGCAGATGAGCAAACAGCATCTGACTGATGTACGTGTGCTGTCAAGGAATTGTTAAAAAGTGTAACAGTTGTAAAATAAAAATCGTCAGATCGCCCACCGCTACAGTATAATACAAGGTCTGTGGTGTATTTTGAGCTGAAACTTCACAGACATTCTGTGGACGTCTAAGATTTATATAACATGTTATAAAAGGGCTTTAAAATGTATGTTTACTCTCTCACATCTGTAAAGGTATAAAGTAAAGAGAGAAGATAAATAAACTGCTAAACGGATTGGGATTAGAAATGAAATGTCTGTTAATGTTTAATTGATGCAAGTGTGTGGTTTTCAAGGAATCAGATGTGTTGTCTGTGTGTGTTTGTGTTGAGATGTTGGCGATGACGTCACAGACGTGCTGTCAATCAGTGGGAACTGATCTGTCCATGCTGGATATTGATGATTTCATCACAGAAATCTGTCAGCTGAAGAAAGAGGTGAAGTTACTGGAGGAAAAGCTGAGGACAAGAGGAGATGAACTCAACACAGAGGTTTGGACACATTCACATCATTTACCTCAATCACTCGCACTGTTTTAAACGTGTTTTAATACTGTTTTTCATCTCACTGTCATAGTTTATAACTTGATGTAAATATATTTCCCTCTGAACAGAAGTCCAGACACACACAGGACTCAGAGCTCAGCCTCACTTTACTCTGTTATACTGACACAAACCCCACAGACGCTCAGGACACTGTGTGTGACAGTAATCACACCTTGAATCAGGATGAATCTACTGATCAAACCTCCACAGAGTCTCTGGATTCTGTCTGTAACGCTGGAGAACAGCAGATCCTGAACACCAGACCACTGAACATGTGTTCTGTCAGACTGATGGACTGCAGGAGACTGATGGAGATCAAAACACAAACCACAGTAAAGGAAGAACAGACTGATGAAGATGAAGCTTTGTTTTCTTCACTGAAATTGATGAACGGCGGGAACATGATGGAGATAAAAACTGAACCCACGTCAAAGGAAGAACAGACTGATGAAGATTTTATTCCTATAGGTTTGTTTCTTCTGTTGTCTTTTCACACTATTTCATTGTCATGTGAGTTCTTGTTTCCTAAAATCAGGGTTTTTTCACTGAAGTCAAGTTTCTCATTCTCAGTGGACACTGATGTAGTTTGAGATGTGCTGGAGCTTCTTCTTAACGCTGTTGTGTTTGTTTCAGATGATTCATGTTGTGATGGAGAAACGGCCTCTACATCAAAACAGCGACTGACAGCACAAACTCTTTCCTGCATCACCTGTGGAAAGACATTCAGTTCACAGAGACGTTTAGAGACACATGAGAGAAAACACACAGAACAGAAACTCTTCACCTGCACCAGATGTGACATCAGCTTTCCTACCTTACAAGAGAAGAAACTTCATTCACAAGAGCACAGAGACAAGAAACACTTTCACTGTCAGCAGTGTGGGAAGAATTGTGTCTCTGCTTCTAGTCTGAAAGTTCACATGAGGACACACACTGTAGAAAAACCTTTCCACTGCACTGAATGTGACAAATATTTCAAAACCAAAAGAACTCTTTCTACTCATCAGAGTATCCACACGAGAAAAAATATGTACGCGTGTCCTCACTGCGAGAAGGTGTTGTCAAACGATGGGACACCACACCCTGTATCACCTGGTCAGGCTCAGGGCATGTTGTACCGAAAATACACATTACACTTTGTTTGTATATATTCGTCATTCTGGGCTGCATGAGAGAGTTCACACTGGAGAGAAACCCACCACTGCTTGATCATATCTGGATTAGATAGTCTAGATATTTTACAAATTACCTTTTTAATTCTTAAAAAAAAAAAAATTCTCAGTTGTTCACTGCAATGAGACAGTGTTTTCCCACACAACATGAAGTGCTTTAATCCCCATTAGTTTTCATTGCATAGCACACTGAGACATGTGTCCATCAGAGAAATGAAGTATTTCAAGAACATTTCTGTAATTGCATAAACGCAGTAGCAGTTGCAGGAGTCCACATCATGTGAAACGCTCACATCTGCCGAGTCTGCACAGAAAAGTGCTTCAGTATAAAATATAATTTTGTTGTTTTACATTGATTGTTTTTAATGTGTTGTGACTTAATGATTTATCTCCACAAGAGGCCACATCCATGGAGGGTTATTCCGGTACACTAACAAAATTATTATAAAAAAATGCAATCAGTAATGTAACCCAAGTATCACATAATAAAAGCAATGTAGTCCGATTGCTTTTGGATTACTTTAGGGTCACATATGTCAATCAAAGAGAAAAGCTAAATGATTTATGAAGGTCTTTTCATCTACACAGAAGCGAAGCAGCATCAGAACAGTCTTGAGGTGGCTCAAAGCAGAATATCAGATGAAATAGATATAAAAACAGGAACTTATTACAGGGGACAGAGAAATTAAAATGCAAACATTGTTGTTGATTCTTGACTTTGATGTTGTAATCATGATTATTAATGTCAATGAACACAATACATTATAAATGTCAATTGTTTCAGGCTAGACGTCCTGGCTAGAGCTGCAGTGTAACAGGTTTAGGTCGAGGAATGGTGTCATTGTCTGCAGTCACACTGTAGCCCGTCTTCAAACACAATCCCATCATAATCACCTGCACCTAAAACTCTATTGGAAACCATTAGGTTTATTAAATAACTATTTTGCAGTGTGTTTTGGACATTATTTGAGTATGATTTAATGGTCTCATCAACAGAACCCAACACATACCAGTAGAGACTTTGTTTCCATTACAACCAATACAATTTCCATCCTAACCATTAAATCCAGTAAAATGTATGCTGGTTTATCGCTTTTCCAGTGAATAGCTTTTTTTATGCATTCTACAATGCTAAAATATAGTTTATTGCTGCTCATTGTACATCCAGTGGAGGGCGATGTGTTAATGCAGAATGATCGTGCTCATCTATGTCCAATCACAGCGCAGGAGGGGCGGGACGGGACAAATACCTGTAGGAATGAATACTTCAGGATTCGAGTGGCAATGTCTGTATCAGGTAACCAGGACTACCACATGTTGAACAAAAAAAACAATCTGCGAAACTAATACTAGATTGACAATACTTGCGGACATTCCGTATCAAGGCAAACAATGCGCATCAATGTGCTGTCGAGAGGCACAGAGAATGCTCATGGCACAATTTAACTAACAATCGCTGTCAGAATCGCAAAAGTAGACAAACGGCAATCTGGTAAAATGGCAGAGGAAGAGCCCACTATAGACCCATAGCCAAATGACAGGGTAAAACGCAGAACCTCTTTACTTCTATTCTTTTTTAGAATCCGTTGCATTCATTCAACCATCGGATTTCAGAAACAGGAAGAAGTATTAAAATCATCATATTTTAATCACAGATTTATTTTTTTCTGGAAATGAAATATGTTGGTAAATTATAAAAAAAGAATTTCAGGGGGAAAAAACGTTGTTGTGTATCGCGCGTTACTGAGATTGTAACGGGGATAATATTACCCACATTTTTTTAGTAATGCGTTATATTACTGCGTTACAGCAAACACTAATGATTTACTGTAATGTCTTTACTTTTGTAATGCGTTACTCCCAACACTGTTAGGAATGATCCGAGTCAGATATGAACTGTGTTGAGTGTGATGTGTCTCCAGTCCAGCAGGAGTCGCTCTGCAGCGCTTCAGTCCGCCGATAAACCCACTAAAGAAAGAAAGAAAGACAAAACATCAAGCGCTGCGTGTTTACATCACTCTGAGTTTCTCTCTTTAGTGTTTAAACAGAGTGTTGTCTGTGAGTGTTTGTGTTGAGATGTTGACGATGACGTCACAGACGTGCTGTCAATCAGTGGGAACTGATCTGTCCATGCTGGATATTGATGATTTCATCACAGAAATCTGTCAGCTGAAGAAAGAGGTGAAGTTACTGGAGGAAAAGCTGAGGACAAGAGGAGATGAACTCAACACAGAGGTTTGGACACATTCACATCATTTACCTCAATCACTCGCACTGTTTTAAACGTGTTTTAATACTGTTTTTCATCTCACTGTCATAGTTTATAACTTGATGTAAATATATTTCCTCTGAACAGAAGTCCAGACACACACAGGACTCAGAGCTCAGCCTCACTTTACTCTGTTATACTGACACAAACCCCACAGACGCTCAGGACACTGTGTGTGACAGTAATCACACCTTGAATCAGGATGAATCTACTGATCAAACCTCCACAGAGTCTCTGGATTCTGTCTGTAACGCTGGAGAACAGCAGATCCTGAACACCAGACCACTGAACATGTGTTCTGTCAGACTGATGGACTGCAGGAGACTCATGGAGATGAGAAGACAAACCGAAGAAGAAGATCACATTGATGAAGATGAGAATCATGATGATGATGATGATGATGATTTCATTCCTTCAGGTCTGTTTCTTCTGTTGTCTTTTCACAATATTTCACCGTCATGTCAGTTCCTGTTTCATAAAAGGTTTTTTACATCACTTCAGTCACAAATGCACTAAAACGTTTCTCATTCTCAGTCAACACTGATGTAGTTTCAGATGTGCTGGAGCTTCTTCTTAACGCTGTTGTGTTTGTTTCAGATGATTCATGTGGTGATGGAGAAACGGCCTCTACATCAAAACAGCGACTGACAGCACAAACTCTTTCCTGCATCACCTGTGGAAAGACATTCAGTTCACAGAGACGTTTAGAGACACATGAGAGAAAACACACAGAACAGAAACTCTTCACCTGCACCAGATGTGACATCAGCTTTCCTACCTTACAAGAGAAGAAACTTCATTCACAAGAGCACAGAGACCACAAACACTTTCACTGTCAGCAGTGTGGGAAGAATTGTGTCTCGTCTTCTCGTCTGAACGCTCACATGAGGACACACACTGGAGAAAAGTCTTTCCACTGCACTGAATGTGACAAATATTTCAGCACCAAAGGAAATCTTGTTGCTCATCAGAGAATTCACACGGGAGAAAAACCTTACGAGTGTCCTCACTGTGAGATGAGATTCACTAATCAACCCACTTTGAAGAAACACATGCGTGTTCACACCGATGAGAGACCGTATGAGTGCAGTGAATGTGGAAAAACCTTCAGAGTTTTAGGTGCTTTACAATCACATCAAAAAACACACACTGGGGAGAAACCCTTTCAGTGTTCACACTGTGATAAATGTTTCCGTGAAAAAGCCCAGATGGTATGCCATGAGAGAGTTCACACTGGAGAGAAACCGTATCTCTGCTCTCACTGTGGAAAGAGATTTTCTGATCCATCTCATTTCAGAGATCATCAGAGAGTTCACACTGGAGAGAAACCTTATCACTGCAGTGTTTGTGGGAAGAGTTTCACTCAACATGTTAATTTACTAAAACACCAGACAATTCATACTGGAGAAAGACCCTTCAAATGTTCTCAGTGTGACAAGACGTTTGCTCGATCAGATGTCCTAAAAACCCATGAGAGAGTTCACACTGGAGAGAAACCTTATCACTGCTCCATCTGTGGAGAGAGATTCACTTATTTGGGAAGTTTTCAGACTCATCAGAAGAAACATGCTGAAGAACAAACACTGGAATCATCATAGTGTCTTTGGTCGTCTTTATGTTCAGCGTCTATAAACCAGGAATCATTCTGCTTAAACTCACAGTTCATCTGAAACGTCTGTGGTCTTGTGAAATTGAATTTCCTACTATCTGTAGACCCAATGATCATCTGGAGTCTGTCAGAAGGTCTCAAATGTTCCTGTAGCTCAGTTGGACGGGCGTTGTGTTAGCAGAGCAAAACACTGTGGCTGTGATTCCCTATGAACACACTTGTTTACTGTACTTCACAGTACATACTTTGATTTTAGGACATTAACCGACCGCAATACTATTCTTAGAGCATCATCATTGATTCAATATCTACATTATAATCAGATTCATAAATGAAAGCATATTTGTGACTCATTTGCAGGATATGACCTGTAGATTCTGACAGAAGAATACAGTCAGTCGCATCAGTGAAGCGTTTGATCTACTCATAGAAAGCAGCGACTCGCAGGAAACAAGCTACACCAGTTAAACATGTTGTACATTTAAACTGGGATTATGAAAAGTCTTGGTACACTCAGAGCTGTCTTTCTGGAAGAAGCCATGAGCTTCAGATGTGCGTCTACAGTACGACAGATGATGGTGTTTATCTCTTGCCCCTGACAATGGAACATGGCTCGGTTCTTCACTTAAAATGTTAGATGTGGAGGAGTTAGCACTGTCATAATTCATAAAAACTAGACTTTCCCTGATGTGTTTTCTATAAACAGTGTCTTATTAAGACTTTCATTCATTTTAATTCCTTTGTGTCATTTATAGGTCAGAATGTGAATGTGGACATTTAAACAAAAAAGGAAAAAAGTGTTCTCTGATGACGAATAGGCATGGTAAAGCAAGCAATCAATCATCTAAACACTCGAGTCCACCAGAAAAATAAAAAAATTGTGACCTCGGAATGAAACCTTGCAACTCAATTTTTGATTTCATGTTTTTTTTAATAAATCATTACTATTGGTCACTCTTCACGTTAGTCTGTTGCAAAAAAATTATAAAAATAGTTGAAATGCAGTGAAAAAGTATGTTTTTTTATTCCCTGCAGAGTGGCAGTTTAAAAGACACGAGTTTTGCGTTGATTTCTGACCTTATCGTGAGTTTTGTGCTTGCTTTAAAACATTAATATCACAGCAATTATGCTCAATTAATTGTGGGAAGCAAAATGGTTATCACGATTAGTCCATCCATCCATCCATCTTCTTCCGCTTATCCGGGGCCGGGTCGCGGGGGCAGCAGTCTAAGCAGGCGCCCAGATTTCCCTCTCCCTAGACACTTCCTCCAGCTCTTCCGGGGGGACACCGAGGCGTTCCCAGGCCAGCCGGGAGACATAGTCACTCCAGCGTGTCCTAGGTCTTCCCCGGGGTCTCCTCCCGGTGGGACATGCCCGGAACACCTTCCCAGGAAGGCGTCCAGGGGGCATCCGGAAAAGATGCCCGAGCCACCTCAGCTGGCCCCTCTCGATGTGGAGGAGCAGCGGATCTACTCTGAGCTCCTCCCGAGTGACCGAGCTTCTCACCCTATCTCTAAGGGACCACCCAGCCACCCTGCGGAGAAAGCTCATTTCGGCCGCCTGTATCCGGGATCTTGTCCTTTCGGTCATGACCCACAGCTCATGACCAGAGAGAGGAAAGAAAATCGAGCTTCGCCTTGCGGCTCAGCTCCTTCTTCACCACGACAGACCGGTACAGCGACCGCATAACTGCAGAAGCTGCACCGATCCGTCTGTCAATCTCCCGTTCCATCCTTCCCTCACTCGTGAACAAGACCCCCAGATACTTGAACTCCTCCACTTGAGGAAGGAACTCTCCACCAACCTGAAGTGGGCAAGCCACCCTTTTCCGACTGAGAACCATGGCCTCAGATTTGGAGGTGCTGATTCTCATCCCAGCCGCTTCACACTCGGCTGCAAACCGTCCCAGTGCATGCTGAAGGTCCTGGTCTGATGGGGCCAGCACGACGACATCATCCGCAAAGAGTTAGTATACAATTAATCATGCTGTCCTATTTCATATCAAATTTACCTCTCGAAAATCTAATGAGCACCCGTGGCTGCATGTGTGTGTACACACCTGTGTGTGTGGTTTTCACGTACAAGGTTTATTGTAGAGTCCTAAGGCAAAATGTTCAACGTAAAATCTTAAGTCACATTGGATTGAAGTGTCTGGTAATTGAATGGACTTGTTTAATTTGCTCACTTGGAATTTGAAACTTTTGAAATCCAAAGCTGTTTTAAGAATCGGATGTCATCCAGATCAAACGTAAGTGCTTAAATTGGTTAAAAAATGTGTTAATTTTAAACAAATTACTGAAACACGATGTCCACCCTGTTATGGACAAATACATTAAGCAACAGACAACATGCCCTGTAGTCATGCTTTATTACTGTTTTGTAATTACCATTTTGATTCTTATATTACAACATGTGTCCGTTGTTTGCTGTTACCGTAACAGTTTGCATGAATATTCTTATTCATTTCAGACCATTCTCGTGCACATGAATATTTACATTAATATCCCTGTTACACTATTAATTGACATCAAAATTGGTTAAAAACACAAAAAGAAGAATAGTTTAAAGATCCTCTTGAATAAAAGGTGGACACAGCCACTGTATTTATTTGCGTGTCAACTTAGTCACATTTGACATTTTGACTTGTTTTTAGCATCAGTTTCTAGAAATGATATACCTGTATACACAGATATATGATCAACATTAATGTAACATATGAGTGAAACTGAAACCAAGGGAAGAGGTTGTAAAGCAAAAATACATTGTCAAGTGACCAAAAACTGTGCTTACTGTGCTTTTTATATGCTTTTATACACCACAAACATACATTCAAAGAGGATCATGTCTTATTCAACTTTACATTTACAATAGCAGTAAAGATCCAATGAAGAAAGAAAGAAAGAAAGAAAGAAAGAAAGAAAGAAAGAAAGAAAGAAAGAAAGAAAGAAAGAAAGAAAGAAAGAAAGAAGAAAGAAGAACGAAAGAACGAAAGAAAGCAAGAGAAAAAAACTGGAAAAACATAAAAGGGGAGATCTTATTCAATAAATGATCAAAGGAATAGGTTTCAAGAATCCTATACAATCGTTTTGCTTTTCCCTAAAATATCTTTTAAGTGACTCAAAGGAAGTAATGTCCTAATTTAATTTTAAATAATACAATTTTGGGCGTATTATTCACACATTTTTGTTTGTGTGTGTGAAATTTACCTTCCATGACCAATAGGTTATATAAAAGGTTTTCCTCAAAACGTGTACTTTTATACAATAGGAATATGTCTTTACTAAGCTGATCTTTAATTTTGTTTGTTTGAATATCAGATACTCAATATCACTCCAAACATAAGTTACAAAATGCAAACGTAAACTATGTCTTTTATACATTTTGAGATGACTTGTTTCACTGGATAAATTGAAAGGATAATTTAAAAACTAATCTCTTTAACTTTATTGGTGAGATAATATTCTTGCCTACTGTGTTTGCTGCGGACAGAAATGATCGTCGTGGATCTAGTGTTGAGTGTGATGTGTCTCCAGTCCAGCAGGAGTCGCTCTGCAGCGCTTCAGTCCGCCGATAAACCCACTAAAGAAAGAAAGAAAGACAAACATCAAGCGCTGCGTGTTTACATCACTCTGAGTTTCTCTCTTTAGTGTTTAAACAGAGTGTTATCCGTGTTTGTATTTTTGTGTAGGTGTTGATGATGACGTCACAGGCGGATGGGATGCGCTCCGGTCACACACAGGACTCCGAGCTCAGCCTCACTTTACTCTGTTATACTGACACAAACCCCACAGACGCTCAGGACACTGTGTGTGACAGTAATCACACCTTGAATCAGGATGAATCTACTGATCAAACCTCCACAGAGTCTCTGGATTCTGTCTGTAACGCTGGAGAACAGCAGATCCTGAACAACATACCAATGGACATTTGTGTTGTCAAAGTGATGGCTGATGGGAGCCTGATGGAGATTAAAACCGAACCCACATCAGAGGAAGAAGAGACTGAAGTAACTGATGAAGATGATGATGATGATTTAATTTCTTCAGGTATGTTCTGTTGTCTTCTCACAATACTTCACTGTCATGTGAGTTCCTGTGTTATGAAACATGTTTTTACATCACTCAAGTCCCAAATTAAACTACGTTTCTCGTTCTCAGTCAACACTGATGTAGTTTCAGATAAGTTTTGTCATAACTAGCTTCTCAAAGAATGCAACACTGTGTGTGGTGCACTGACTCGAACCGAACATGAATTTCATTGTGAATTGTATGGATTTACTTTGGTTAGAGAATGCAGTTTTCACTCTTTTCTATTAACTCCGGAGTGTGTGTACAAAATCATATGGACCCTTGTTTTCTGTGTTTACTGTTTGTGTAAAACTGTTGTGTTTGTTTCAGATGATTCATGTTGTGATGGAGAAACGGCCTCTACATCAAAACACACAGAACAGAAACTCTTCACCTGCACCAGATGTGACATCAGCTTTCCTACCTTACAAGAGAAGAAACTTCATTCACAAGAGCACAGAGACCACAAACACTTTCACTGTGAAATGTTTGGGAAGAATTTTATTTCAACTTCATCTAATATGAAAGTCCACATGAAGACAAACACTGGAGAAAAGTCTTTCCACTGCAGTGAATGTGACAAATATTTCAGCACCAAAGGGACTCTTGTTGCTCATCATAAGAGAGTTCACACGGGAGAAAAACCGTACGCGTGTCCTCACTGTGAGTGGAGATTCAGCCACGAACCTCATCTGAAGAAACACATTCGTGTCCACACCAGTGAGAGACCGTTTGAGTGCAGTGAATGTGGAAAAGGCTTTAAGGATTCAAGTTGTCTGAAGTCGCACCAGAGAACTCACTCCGAGGAAAAACCCTTTCAGTGTTCACACTGTGATAAATGTTTCCGTGAAAAAGCCCAGCTGGCACGTCATGAGAGAGTTCACACTGGAGAGAAACCTTATGTCTGCTCTCACTGTGGAAATAGCTTTGCTCATCATAGTACTTTTAAAGCTCATCAGAGAATTCACACTGGAGAGAAACCTTATCACTGCAGTGTTTGTGGGAGAAGTTTTAGTCGCCAATACGTTTTAATAAAACATCAGAGAATTCATACTGGAGAAAGACTTTACAAATGTTCTCAGTGTGACAAGACGTTTGCTCGATCAGATGGCTTGAGAACCCATGAGAGAGTTCACACTGGAGAGAAACCTTATCACTGCTCCATCTGTGGAGAGAGATTCGCTTATTTAGGAACTTTTCAGACTCATCAGAAGAAACATGCTGAAGAACAAACACTGGAATCATAGCGTTTCTGTGGCTCAATGCTTTCAAGCTTCCTTTACCAGTTGTTGGCTTTTACATTTATTCATTTAGCAGATGCTTTTATCCAAATTGACTTACAAGTAGGAGAACATATACATATTGTGTCAACACGCTAAACAGTACTGTTTGTTTTCAAGCCCATGCTACTAGGAGGATTAAAGCTGGAGTAAGCAAGGGAGAGAATGAACATTAAGATTTTATTGTTTTTAAGACACAAGAGTTGATTCACATTTTATTAAAGAGATCTATTTGCTTTAATGGCATTGGGCTCTGTGATGGTCTGTCCATCTGACCTGAGCTGCAATAACAGAAGATGAATGGATGTTTGCCATTGAATCTAGTTGTGTTTGAAAAACTCTGCTTCATGAGGTTAACTATGCTCTTGAAATGTTTGCAAGAAATTGTATTTTAAATGAAACTGCATCAATGTTTATAGGATTAGGAAGTGCATGTGAGAATATAGTCTCTCTAAATTCTCTATAACCCACTACAAACTCAAAAAGCTGCATATGAATGGCTTGTACATTTACATTTAGACATTTACTTTTATCCAAACCGACTTACAAAGAGTTTAGGAGCAATAAGCGATATGTCATACTTGTAAATATTTAAATTGTAACTTTTACGTTCAAATAAAATGTAAACATGATATGTGTGCCGATTCCAAATTGTCACTTTAAAACCATTAATAAAACCATAGACCAACCTTTTAAACTAGGATACCAGTTTGAATGTTTTTTTATATGCTTTTTCTCTGTAATCTACTGTATTGCCTTATTCACAAAACAGTTTATGGCAAATGACACTGACCCCCCACTGGGAACCCAGCTAGCACAGGGACGTCTGTAAAACATCTGCTAAAGACCTGGACAACATCTGCTGTGTAAAAACATCTGATAAACGTCTTAGAAAGAGCTGCTGTACATCCATTCTAAATCATACTCATCTCACGGATGTCTTTTATGGAATCAGACAAAAACATAAAAAGATTGCTGAAGGATTTAACCATGTTACATCATGGTAAGATATAGTGACAGACTGGGGACACATAAAATATATATTTTCCAGTGTTCTAGGTTTTTTTTGTTAATGTTTTATATTTAACATTTTAAATTAGCAGTTAGTTTAAAAGATACTCTGCTTAATAATAACATGTATTTTAAAGTTAATATTTATGCATTTTTATACATATGGGGCGGTTTCCCGTACAGATTAAGACTAGTCCTTGACTAAAATAAATGTTAGTGCTGTCTAAACTCTAAACAGCTTGGCCGGACACATCTTACAATACATCAGTGCATTTTTCTGCATATAAGTAATGTTATTTTTTGTTATGTCGCTTCTAAAAACTATTTAAATGTAATTCAATAAGGCCTTAAACTAATCCCAACCAACCATAATGGTCTTGTCCCTACGAAAATTCAGCGAGAGGACAGAAATGTCATTGATTCGGTGGAATGGACTTGAAACATTCGTTAGTGTTTCTGTAATCAGTTACGTTAATAAAGTAGTTTTACATTTTCAATTGTCAAAACAACAACGTAACTAGAATTGTATCTACAACGAAAGTTTGTCATCAGGGAAACAGCACGCGCCTCCCGCGTTCACTGCGACTGACCTCAGCGCAGAGCGCGCGCACAACAACAGAACACAGATTTTGTCGATTTCATTATCGTCAATCTGCTTCTCTCCAGTCCAGCAGGAGTCGCTCTGCAGCGCTTCAGTCCGCCGATAAACCCACTAAAGAAAGAAAAAAGACAAACATCAAGCGCTGCGTGTTTACATCACTCTGAGTTTCTCTCTTAGTGTTTAAACAGAGTGTTGTCTGTGAGTGTTTGTGTTGAGATGTTGACGATGACGTCACAGACGTGCTGTCAATCAGTGGGAACTGATCTGTCCATGCTGGATATTGATGATTTCATCACAGAAATCTGTCAGCTGAAGAAAGAGGTGAAGTTACTGGAGGAAAAGCTGAGGACAAGAGGAGATGAACTCAACACAGAGGTTTGGACACATTCACATCATTTACCTCAATCACTCTCACTGTTTTAAACGTGTTTTAATACTGTTTTTCATCTCACTGTCATAGTTTATAACTTGATGTAAATATATTTCCTCTCTGAACAGAAGTCCAGACACACACAGGACTCAGAGCTCAGCCTCACTTTACTCTGTTATACTGACACAAACCCCACAGACGCTCAGGACACTGTGTGTGACAGTAATCACACCTTGAATCAGGATGAATCTACTGATCAAACCTCCACAGAGTCTCTGGATTCTGTCTGTAACGCTGGAGAACAGCAGATCCTGAACACCAGACCACTGAACATGTGTTCTGTCAGACTGATGGACTGCAGGAGACTGATGGAGATGAAAACACAAACCACAGTGAAGGGAAGAACAGACTGATGAAGATGAGAATCATGATGCTGATGATAATTTTATTACTTCAGGTATATTTCTTTTGTTGTCTTTTCACAATATTTCATTCTCGTGTTTCTCATTTCTCAGTGGACACTGATGTAGTTTCAGATGTGCTGGAGCTTCTTCTTAACGCTGTTGTGTTTGTTTCAGATGATTCATGTTGTGATGGAGAAACGGCCTCTACATCAAAACAGCGACTGACAGCACAAACTCTTTCCTGCATCACCTGTGGAAAGACATTCAGTTCAGAGACGTTTAGAGACACATGAGAGAAAACACACAGAACAGAAACTCTTCACCTGCACCAGATGTGACATCAGCTTTCCTACCTTACAAGAGAAGAAACTTCATTCACAAGAGCACAGAGACAAGAAACACTTTCACTGTCAGCAGTGCGGGAAGAATTGTCTCTCCGCTTCTAGTCTGAAGGTTCACATGAGGACACACACTGGAGAAAAGTCTTTCCACTGCAGTGAATGTGACAAATATTTCAGAACCAAAGGAAATCTTGTTCTTCATCAGAGAATTCACACGGGAGAAAAACCGTACGCGTGTCCTCACTGTGAGTGGAGATTCAGTCACAAACCTCATCTGAAGAAACACATGCGTGTGCACACCAGTGAGAGACCGTATGAGTGCAGTGAATGTGGAAAAACCTTTAGGATTTTAGATTCTTTAAAGTCGCACCAAAGAACACACAGTTATGAAAAACTCTATCAGTGTTCACACTGTGATAAAACGTTTCGTTAAAAAAAATTACTTGGTACGTCATGAGAGAATTCACACTGGAGAGAAACCTTACCTCTGCTCTCACTGTGGAAAGAGATTTACGGATCCATCTCATTTCAGAGATCATCAGAGAGTTCACACTGGAGAGAAACCTTATCACTGCAGTGTTTGTGGGAAGAGTTTCACTCAACATAATAACTTACTAAAACACCAGACAATTCATACTAGAGAAAGACCTTACAAATGTTCTCAGTGTGACAAGACGTTTGCTCGATCAGATGTCCTGAGAACCCATGAGAGAGTTCACACTGGAGAGAAACCTTATCACTGCTCCATCTGTGGAGAGAGATTCACTTATTTAGGAAGTTTTAACACTCATCAGAAGAAACATGCTGAAGAACAAACTCCACTGGAATCATCATAGGGTTCTGTGGCTCCCCTTAGGATTTGGGGGGCTTTAAGTTGATTCACATTTTATTTAAAGAGATCTATTTGCTTTAATGGCATTAAGCTCTGTGATGGACTGGCAACCTGGTCTGAGACAGCTGTGATGGGCTCTAGAAGGAATTACTGAGGATTGATGGATTGTTTCCATTGAATGTAGTTGTGTTTGATCTGCTTTATGAGGTTAAAGAAAAAGTTTACTTCAAAAGTTAAATTAGTCTTTATTTTACACACCCACAATCTGTCCCATGTGTGTATGAAGCAGACTTCATCTTGAAGCAGACCACAGTCGGTCATCAGGTCATGTCACGCTGAAGATTATCTGAAGACGTCTTCAGGACATACTGTGATAACTGGGATAGGAATAACTTGGAAATATTTGTGTAACTTTGAATTTTTTAGTATATTAAGTGTGCAAATTAAAATGATGATAGATTTTCTTTTCAATTTTTTAAACAATTTCTCGACCGACCTTTTAAAGTTTTACCTGTTTAATGGGTTATTTTAATATGCAGTTTTATATGCTGTATATATGTAAATGCTTAATTCACAATAGTTAAATGGCAAATGACACATGGCCCACTACATACTGTGGTTTATTAGTATAATTCTGTCAGTGAAAATTCTATTCAGCCAAAGCAAACTTTGTTATGGCTCTTGTCACATTAATAAGCAGATTTCAGCTCTTGTGTAAACCCTAATAAAAAACTGTTTCATTCAACAACTACTTTTAATTCTATGACAAATATGCTTAAGTATATATTTTATAATACTGGTTAAAACACAAATGTGACCCTGGATCACAAAACCAGTCTTAAGTAGCACGGGAACATTTTTAGTAAAAGCCAAAAATACATTGTATGGGTCAAAATTATTGATTTTTCTTTTATGCCAAAGATCATTGGGATATTAAGTAAAGATCATGTTCCATGAAGATATTTTGTAAATTAAAACGTTATTTTTGTGAGTGGACGGCCTGCTACAGCGCCTCTGATGGACACATTTAAAGGCCATTTTCTCAATGTTTCGATTTTTTTGCACCCTTAGAATCCAGAGTTATAAACGTCTGTATCTCCGCCATATATTGTCATATGCTTAACAACTCATACATCAATAGAAAGCCTAATTATTCAGCTTTTAGATGATGTAAAAATCTAAAATTCGAAAAAAGTACGTTAGCGGTAGATACAATTATTTACACACGTACAGTCTCTTCCACGCATCGCTCATGTCTGAGGTAAATTCCGCCTAGCAACGCGTCAACCAATCTGAACCTAAAAACGGGGAACTCGAGACTTATCGACCAATCAAAACCGGGCACACAGGAATACCCAACCAGTCGGCCAACCAGCACGCGACTCGAGTCACAGACAAACCCTCAAACGGCACAGGTGTCAGTCGAGTCTCTCAGGAGGATTCGTAAGTGATTGACTTTTACGTGAATGTTCTGCTTTACATGTGTCCATTAAATGTCCTCTATTGTCAACGGCACCTGGCATTTTCTGTTTCATTAAAGTTGTAAAGCTTTAAAATTACACGACAAATCTTAGGATGAATAGTTTAGTTGTAATGTTAATATGGACTGTGTATTCAAAAAGAACACAATAATTATCCGTTCGTTAGTATTGCAATCGGGAAATGTTTGCTAATTTAGCAAGTAATGATTCTTTTTCGTTTTAGTGTTTGGTGGTGACGAGACTCTGACCATATATTGTAGTAATGAGCCATATGTCACTAGAGATGTTCATTGACATATGGTGTTAGATTTTTAGAATGATTGTGATCAAGCACACAAATAAATCATGAACTTCTGTATGAAGGGGTCATCCTTAAGTTCTTATTGTGCGTAATTCATTTTATGAAGAAAAGTCGGTCTAACTGGTGCTAGCCAGATCTTAATTTACTCATAAACCCAAAACAATAACAGTGAAAAAACTGTAGGAGAGTACCAGAGAAAAACAGCTTCCCAGTTGGACTAATAATTGATGTCATTGAATTCACTTGAATGATATGAATCAATCTTTCTTCAGCTTATGTTAAAGTCACATGTCATTTCATCAGAGTAGTATTTGACTAAAGTACTGAATGAGGCCACTTGTGTGCACATACAGAATAGGAAAAAAACAAGTAGCCAAGAGTTTTCTTTGGCAGTTTATTACTCTTTAATGACAAACATGGCAGTTTCACATCCAAAACAATCCACGCAGAAGAGATAACACATGCGCATACTTTCCTCAGTCAGTATGTGTTTCAAACCTGAACTGATTTGGCAACGCAGAAATATTTCACTAGTACAGACAAAACGGTGCACTGAAATGGAAAACCAAGTACAAAAATAGCATAAAAATGTCCTTTTCCCATAAGAAACGAAAACGTGTTTTGTGGAAACACTAAAGTTTGTCTGTACGTTTTGCGTTCGCATCACTGGGTTTTTTTTGCACATGAAAATTAAAATAACAAGAATTTATTAGTCAAGTCACATTCAACCTGTTACATTTGGTGACAACTTATAATTGTATTTATTTTTCATAGCATGTAAAATGGAAGGTTTTAATTGACCTTTTTGTGACAGACATACTGCGTTACAAAAAAAACCCCACTGCCTCTCCTCAGATATATTTTCTGAATTTTGAAGTACCTCTCACCTCACATAAAGAGGTAGAATCTCCTAACAGCTTAAAGACATAAAGTGGCGTGTAGGTGCAGAACACAACATCATTTTTGGTCTGTGACTTACAATACAATAAGAATTGTAAGGTAGATTGTAAGCGAAAATTGATTTTCCCAAATGAGGGAAATGAAAGCTGCCTGTTGCATATAGCCTGAAAGACCATTTTACTTGTTAAGGCACTACAAAGACCAGCTAAACTCCCATGGAACGTTTTAGTTGTTCCCTATAGACGCAATAGGGCCGATCTAAAACTCCGCCTCCAATAACAGATGAAAGACACGATTGGCCAAATCATCAGCAAACATATGTCAAAACATTCTTCCAGAACGCACAAAAAGAGAGCAACCTTAACGTATCTTCTCATTGGTAAGATATAAGGTCGACATGGCCCGTTGTTGATGTGCTGCAGAATAAAAGCTTTGTAAGAAGTCTTTTGATAGGACACGTTCAGGTCAGGTGTTTGTAAACACACACCTTTATATCTTGGACTCCCCCGTGTTCTGATCACTCCGTAGAGGTTGCTGTAAAATGTAAAAGGGTACATTTGGAAGTTGATATCTGCTCCATAAATGTAGTATTATTGTTATAAATCAAACACACAGTCAAATTTACCTGACTGTTACTTGACTGGTTGCTGCTGAATTCGGAATATCTCTTCTCCTTCCGAGACCTGAGCCTATTAATCAGCTTGCAATATTCCTCTCTTACCTGAGGGGGGCAACATAACAGAGTTGACTAGCCTCACATTTCCCACTCAACAGGAAGGGTTTTAGGTCTGCATGAAATGCAAAGTGGACCAGTACGTGTGGTGTGGCAAGAGTCAAAATTCTGGCTACACAACTAAGTATTGGGACAAAAGGGTTCGATCACCCCAAATTTCTACAATTCTGTCTTAAGCGACACAAATTTAGATTTTTTTTTCCCATTTATTTTGCTGTTGTACATTTCTGTGTGTTTGATTACCGCTTTAGACAGAAGGCAGTGCATGAAGAAGATGAGCGCCCCCTGGAGGCTGTTGAGGATGGTGAAGAGATACAACAGAACCACAGTTCCCTGCTCCTGGAAGAGGAAACAGCCAAAAATCCACATGCCCCCGAGAACACACAACTGCGCCACGGCGGCCACGGTAAAACTCCTATATTTTACAAGAAAAATTGAAAACGAATCAAAATACATTTTTCTTTTTTAACTCAAACAAACACTGCAGATATGCGAACCTGATCTTGTGCAGATTGGAGAGATCTGGGTTAAGGCTGGAGAATTTTTGGGCCAGTTTCCAGACCGTTACGATGAAGAAAAAGCAATTGAGAATGATGACTATGCAGACGGGGGCGAAGAAACTCCAGATGAAATCTTCCTCGAGAGAGAGCCAACAGCTGGAACACACAGTGAACATGAAATTATACTGAAGAAACATTAGAGAAATATCTGCATTGTAAAATCATCCCAGCTAGTGCAGGCACGTCTGTCAGATGTCTGCTAAAGATCTGGAGATCTGGAAAACATCTGCTGTATAAAAACATCTGCTAAACATCTTGGAAAGAGCTGTTGTACATCCATTCTAAATCATACACATCTGACAGCAGACGTCTCAGAGACGTAATGCAGACGAGCAAACAACGTCTTGCAGACGTAAATGCAGACTTCAAATAGACGTCTGCCAGATGTTTGCGTGCTATCAGGGATAGTTTAGAGACAGGCTGGCACAGGGACGGATATAATCTGGATTTAAAACGGAACACTCACTGTCGATCTGTGCCGTATCCCCGCGGGTACGCTGCGGCCGAGATAATGACGATGAGCAGAGGGACTCCATATCCCAGCACGTACATGTAAAGATGCTTGATGGTGGTGTGAAACACCAGGACAACCATTCGGTACAGCTGCACTCCCTCCAGCAGCATCCAGCAGAACGCCGCCAAGAAGAAGAAATGCAGCAACCCAGCGACGACAGAACAAGCTACCTGAAAGAGAAAAAACTGAGCGGTCGACTATACTCTGAGATCACAATGGCACTGAAAGATTTCGCAGGTAAGATGATCCTGGATATTTTTACAAACACACACACCCTGTTGTGAGTGCTGGAGATGCCGCAGAGGAAGACGAGGTCGGCGATGAAGAGACACACGCTCAGATGGAGGTGGATGCTGTTGCGTGTTCCTTGTATGGAGCGGCAGAAGCGGAAGGTCAGAATGCACAGAAGCAAACAGACCAGAGACAGAATCAAGCCCACGCGAGTGATCATCACCAACCCGAACGTGTCCTGGAGGAGAAAGCAAAGAGAGATGATGGATGATGTATGTTCAAAACGTCAAGATCTTTTGAGTCATCGTGTTCACCTTCACTGGGTAGAGAGCCATGAGTACAGCGAAGCTGCTCAGGTGAGTGCAGGAACATGCTGTGTGAGTGCTGTTAGACCACGCCTTCTCACAGCCCCGCCCAGACCACGCCCCCTCTGTCTCATCCCAGTACACACAAGTGTGAGTCATGTCCTTAGACTCCGCCCTCTCCTGAAGAAAAAGGGAATAAAGAAATGATGTGCTGGTACGTGTTTGGGATGGACCGAGTCGACGTGTTTGACATCTTTACCTGCACGTGTTTAAAGACGAGAGTTACGGGCTCAGACAGGTGCGTCGTTTCTGGATTACTGACTACAGCTGTCACCACATTTGCGTTGAGTCGATAAGTGATGTTTCTCTCTCCGCTCTCCTCCTGTAACGTTCTGCTTATCTTGTTGAAAGAATCGCCGGATGAATTCAGATCTTTATAACTGACCAGCGCCACGAACGCGAAACCTAAAGGCAAGATTAATTACCTTTTGACTTTCCAGCGAGATATTTACATTACATAATATTGTTGATATAAGGATGCGCGTGTATTCCAACCTGGGTACGATTCCCCTACGACTGTTTCCCAGCTTGTGTTGAAGAGGGCGGAGTCTGTGCTCAGACTGACACTCCCATAAGGAGGAGACTGACCACGCCTTACCGCAACCTCTGCGTCTGTGCATAAGAACACATGGAATTGCTTTTAACAAACTTTTTATATCAATATATCCAAGAAAAGCTTACGCATGAACCAGGAACTGAGGGACCCCAATCATACAAGGGGGTTTTAATTCAACCTTTTTTATTTCAAATCTTTTCTAATAAATTCCACATCCACGAATATGGAAATTCAAATCTAAAATACAATAATTGTAGTTAAAAGTGTCATTATTTCTCAATAGTGAATGAGTTTCTGGGTGTCCGGTGTCTTACGGGTGCGGTGCGTCTCCATCCGGGTAAGCGGCTCTTTGAGCTGCGGTCCTATCAAACGCATGCTGTTCTCCACCGCGTCTAAAAAGCGACTCAGTGTTCCGCCATCAGCAATGTCGCCGTCCGACAGCAGCTCATCGGTGGAGGTGAACAGATTCTGTGAGGTCAAACACAAAGAGATTCACTGTCGCTGTAGTAAACCTGTGTTTAAAACTTCAACTGGTTCAACACGTAGAACAAACGAGTCAGTTTGTGAAAACAAGAAACAGACCTGATAGTAATGCATAGAAATAGAAATGTGTGTCAAGCATCATAGATCTTGATCATTTATGTGATTTTAATATGGATATTGTCACGATCACCCGTTGGAGTGCTGGAAGGCACTGGGACGGTCATTACACACTACACTTCCCATAACCCATTGTTGGACTCATTATGGGAAGTGTAGTGTGGAATGACAGTCCGGGTGATGGGGGAGCGCCCTCTTGTGGCTCTGCAGGGTACTCCAACCGATGATCTTGACAGATATATGTGTGTGTGTGTGTTTACCTCCAGTAACACCTCGCCCATGTGATGGTTTCCATCTGGATCAGTCAGTGTCTTACAAGCGTCCTTCAACAGGGACAGCAAACTCTTCAACTAAAGGAACACAGAGGGCTCAAGGTCTGTAAGTCTGTCTGTACACATCTACTGTATGTATTCATATAATAATATTATTTATAAGCTGTTGAGGTGTGTTTGTCATACTTCGTCATGTCAGCTAGTTTGTGCATTAAAGTTCAGAGAGCTACAATAAATCTGACGACGACAATTTAAAGTCCAAGTGAAATAAAAAATGACACTGCCTCCTTTTCATGAAATATTGCAGCGTCTATTGTAAATAGTTTATCAATGTGGGCAACCCCAGATCTGCTCATCAGTACTTTGGTATACACTTTACCTTCATAGGTGTGGCGTCCAGCTCCGACTCTTTGCTAAACTGCTCACATTTAATCTCTGCACACAACGACAACACTCAATTAACACTTCAAGTTGTGTACATTTGTACAAACCACATGTCATTTAGCTCCAGACACAAACACACAATAAAGACAGCTGTGCATTTGAAATGAACACAGAAACTCTTGCTCCGTCCCAATTCGCATACTATCCATCCTAAATGGTATTCGAAATTATAACTAGTATGTCCCAAATCATATTATGCTGAAATGAGTGAAAAATGTCCAGTGAAAATTGGAAGCGTGAATCCATGGACACTTAACGGCTGATATTATCCACAAATCACTGCGAGAGGGCGAAGTGTAGTGACGCTACGCTGCATTAATACGATTAAATAACAAATGCTTCGCTAAATTAATAAATGTAAGTATACAGTAAACGTTACATACCAAGTAATGAATGAATAAATTCTTAAATGCAAGGATGAGCTGATTTTGATGTGTGTGACAGTTATTGGTCACAGTGTGGTCTAGGCAACAACGGCCACTTTCCATTTCCTGTTAGTATGTCCCAGTGTGTGCACACAGTTTTGTTACCACTAAAATGTACATACTTTTGCATGACAAAAACACCACAAACTTTTAAGCAGGCGAATTGGGACGCAGCAACTGGTTTCATATTTACCTAAACATTTTGACTGGTTGTTGCCATAGTTACTGTAACCAGGGTGACATCTGCAGCTGTAGCTACCCGGACTGTTGTTGCATGTAGCATGTGTGCCGCACCGAACCGGAGAGACTTTACACTCATCAATGTCTATGAGAAATAGAAAGAAAAACACATATTTACTCACTGTATCTTTAAAAGTTCTCTCAAAGTTATCAACATACTCTTGCAGTAATGTTAAAATAACCTTTATTTTTCTGTCACTGCTAAGTTCTCGAAACATTATTCTTACATTGTAGGTGGAACGTTCCAACAAAACATTTAGAAATAACTCAATGGGAACGTTTGCGAAATGCGTAACTCGGCATAACTGGTAGTGTATTTACAGTGTGATGAAGCATAAAGGTCTTTGCACATTTTTTACGTTTTTGTATGGTGTCTCTGAATTGTCAAAAACGCATCTCAGAATGCTTGCTACGGATGCGAAAAAGGCAGAAAATCTAACCCAGTCCGATTTTTTTATGATGTAAGAAAATATGGGGGCAGTGTGTAAATGTGATTGACACGACGTGAGGTCGTTTTTATTTTTTATCGTGCGGAAATTTCGTATGCAAATTTCGGACTCAATGTGCAGCGGTCTTGTAGCAGACTGGTGTTAGGGGTGATCTCAGAAATCAATACGTCTTAACAGGTGTAGGCGGTTCAGTTGACCAGGCAGCAGGCTTTTGTTTTAGTCGTCTGTCCGGCAGGTTGGGTTTACGCACTTAACGGTGAATGGAAACCCCACCAGGACATGACAGAAGACACAGATGAAGCTTATGTGTTAGGATCATTCACACTGGCCCTCACCTTCACAGGCACCGGTGGAGTTCTGAGGTTGAAAGCCTGAAGGACAAGCGCAGATGAAACTACCAGGTGTGTTAATGCAACTGCTTTCAACGCCACACATGGAAAACACACACTCATCCACATCTGCGGCACACAAATACACACACGGGTGAGTACATAGAGCTTTCTGACGTGTGTGAGTAAGGGCAGAAGAAATGAAGGAAATGCCAAGAAAGATGCAGAAAATCTACATTTGCTTTTAAATTGTGTTCACAAAAGCATGAGATCTGACGAACTCAATGTTCCAATAAACCAACCAATAAACTCAAGTTAAAGGGAAACTTCACCCAAAAATGAATCTCATTTACTCACCTTCCAGTTGTTCCAAATATTTATAAAGTTCTTAGTTCTGATGGACACAGAGAAAGATATTTGGAAGAATGCTTATAACCAAACAGATTTTGGCCCCCATTGACACTCATAGTAGGAAAAATACATTTTGAAGAATGTAGGACAGCAAACATGTATTTTTCCTACTATGGGAGTCAATGAGGGGCAACATGTGTTTGGTTATAAGAATCCTTCCAAATATCTTTCTCTGTGTTCATCAGAACAAAGATCATTATACAGGTTTGGAAGAACTCGAAGGAGAGTAAATGATGACAGAATTTTCATTTTTCATTCTTTAATGCAAAACACAATCTGTGTTTACAGTACACAGAGTCTTAAAAGAGTGAAATTACCTTCACATTCCGTTTCCTTGTCTGTTTTCTTGCGATATCCAGTTGGACACGAACAGTTGAAAGAGCCCATGGTGTTAGAACACGTCAGTGTAACTGCACAAGGCGAAGGAACCTGGAGACACTCATTCACATCTGACAGGAAAACAGCGATTTACTACAGTTTTATGCATCACATTCATATATATTTTTACCAATTATTATAGACTTTTGTATTGTTTCTTGTCATTTTAACAACTTAATGTGAAACATTTCATTATGAAACATGTACATCAATGTCTGCGTTTGTCTTTAGTTTAGTATTGCATTGCATCATATTGTGTTGCGTGTTATCTCGTACCCTCACACTGTCCCGATGTCGCTGTGAAATTGGGAGTTTTTGATTGGAAGCCGTTATGACAGTTGCAATAATAACTTCCATTTGTGTTCATACACTCAGCATTATCGCCACAGATATTTGGTGTCATCTCACACTCGTCTTCATCTGAGAGACAGAGAGAAAGATGTTGTCATTGCACACACCATTATTAACCGTGTGTATGTGGGATACAATAGACTAATACTTGCCAGCACAAATGCTTTTAATTGATTTGAATCCAACTTGACATCCATGAGATCCACCAAAGAGCAGGAGGAGACCTGGTAAAGACAGAATGAATAGCTGTAAAACACACGTCCATCCATCTGGTCATCTCTGTATTAGGTCGTCTATCCATCAAACTCTGCAGTTAATGTTCAGTCACATCAGGCATCATTTCAGCAAAAAGACACAACACACGTGACACACACACTTATGTCAACGTGCTCATGAAACCACAATGCACTTTCACACATAATGTGCTGTGTACGTGTGTTTATCTATTGTCCTTAAGACCGAGCATGTTTCACTCTCAGAACATCGTGTCCATGTACCAAAGAACAGCGTTTTCACACCTCTACATATACTGTATATCTCAGCAACAGATGAGTTTCCATCAGCAACACTCTTCAACAACAGTGATGCATCTAGTGTTGCACAGCTTCGTGATGGAGTCTTCCAGCTGTGTGTCTCTTTTGGTTTCTGGACTGTCTAAATATTTACAGTCACAAACCAGACACGATTACTGTATATGATATAGTGACTGATGCATGCTTTGGTTAAATTACAGATACCAAATAGATCAGCTATGGCTTCAGCTCTACAGGGATCATGACTGTGTTTTCTAATTTGGCCCAAACTGAGCCTACAACAAAGAGCGTCAGCTTCATACCAAACGACTTGCAACCTGACTAACAAAAATGACCTGTTGAACATAAATACATGAATAGGAAAAATGGGTGTTTAGTCATCATGGAAAGAGAAGAACACATTAGATACATATAAAATAAAGGATGATCAAATCCTAATATTGACATTAGTGTCTGTAGTCATGAATGTAATGTTACAGCAATGACATTGAATGTGTGGGACTGCAGCGTTTGTTTGCTGTGGCCTCCACCTTCTTTCCGATAAGAACATTTTATAGTGAGACACACACAACGACCTTTAAGACAGATAAGCAGAAACGAAACCATTGTGAGATGAAGCAACCAAGAGCTCAGTTGAGGAGGTCCAGAAAGACCTCAGCAAACATCTGCTCTGGATTTGTGGCTTCAGACGGTATCATCCCCAGATTGTTTCCTAACCATTGCTTCTAATAATCCCACCAGACATCATGATACATTGTGACGCTGCTGATATTGTCCTGATAACTTCTGGAAGACGTCTATTTACTGTCTGCATTTACATCTGCACGGCATATTTTTTCGAGTGTTTGCTCACCTTCAATACGTCTCTGAGGCGTCTGCTGCCAGATGTCATATAGACATCTAGAAGACGTCTGTGAGACGTTTATGATTTAGAATGGATGTAAAACTGCTCTTTCTAAGACGTTTAGCAGATGTTTAGATGTTTTCCAGATCTTTAGACGTACCTGTGCTATCCGGGTGTGATCAAATTCTTGCAGATTATCCAGGCTTTAAAATGGAGATATTAGCGATGTTGAATGTACAAATCTTAGCCGCAATTTTCCATGATTTGGATGCAACCCAGGGCTCAGAGTCCGGACAATCTCAGTGTAAGTTAATGGGATCTTTCACCTGTTTCATTTCTGTATCTCATCACATGATTTTGGAAACCATTTTGTGCAAAAGATGTAAAAACAATAATGATTCAAAAGGATAACATACTCATAAATCTAAATAAATATACACCAACATCGCATATCATATCACGTCCTGTCCTGTCCTCTCCAGTCATATATCTTATCACACCACATGGTAAAACCACAGCAATGTTTATAATATTTCGGAAATTGTGTTTTTTTAAAAAGGTTCGGATGGAGGACGTGCAGATAACTAACACGGCTGGCTTTCGATTAGCAATGACAGCAATCATCCTATCGGCACTATAAATAGTCCAGCCGTCTTGCCTCCATTCTCCCGAATGTCTCGCAACATCCCGACTCCACACCACTAGCCTGTTGCACCTCAGCACCGGTCAAGGGGCAGGTGCTCCGAGTTCGGGGAGAATCAACCTGCGACAGCACGCCAAATACACATACAATCTGTCCCACTTTATTATCTGCGAGGTGAACTCGTGAATCAGTCACAGCGTGTAGTGGAAACATCAGTGACAGAGGAAGATTATGACAACGTGTGATTCATACTCTGGGGATTTTATGAACATGTGGTTTCCTTTATAACGCGTGTAAAGGCACAATGTGGGTTCTGTAGAAAAACCAAACCATCATGGTCTAAAATGTGTACTCGGAAGAAGGGGGGTGTGTGCGCACTAGATAATGTGCATGAAACACACGGTGCAGTCAGAGCCTGTGGCCGTGTGGACAGTGCTCCAGACATACACCGCAACTGCGCTTCGGGCGATACGAGTTTGAGTCCGGCTCGAGGGTCTTTCCCGGCCCCACTTCACTTCCTGTCCTCTCTAACACTGCACTGTATAAAATGAAGGCAAAAAGTCCAAATGAAAAGAAAACCACGGTTCATACTTAAGTTGCAATGGTGCGTCACATGGATAAAGGGGAAAAACTCTGAAAGAGTCAATCCATCATGTGATCAAAGATTGAGAAAATGATCCGAGCTTGTGGTGGGAAACTTTTACATAAGCAATGAGATTTTTAGTCCAGCCTGGTGAAACCGTTTTCTCTCAATTTGCTTTGGCGAGCAAACCAGACGTTTCTGAGTTGGCCGTAACATAATGCGTGGTTTAAATCAAACTGATAATCTGCTTCTTGAAAGGAAAATCTGTTATGACAACCTCTACCTCAGTGGAAATGAACCATCAGAGGTTCATCTGTGGTGTTTTTTTACTCCAGAATTACATTTGATCATAGGATATTCTTCACATTCATGAAAAGAAAGAAAGAAAGAAAGAAAGAAAAGAAATAGAACCATGTATATTTTAGTGACGGTCCCGTCCTCGACACAGTATTCTGTGTTGTTCATCGATGTATACTAAGAGTGAAGAAATCCTAATGCTATTATACCATACTACCAAAAAGATATATTCTTACTAAAATCATTTAAAATGCAGTTTCACGGCCAAATTAAAACGATGAAGATGAGGTCATGTGGACCCTTTAAGAATAATCTGCATGTAAACTCTTGACATATTTCGATATTAAGGAAATACACTTCATTCGCTAATTTCGAGATTATAAAATGATGAAATAAACAAATAGTGGCAATACGATAAGCGCAAAAGAATAAACAAGTGTGGCCACAAATTCCTCTTCACACAAACAGACAAACAAACATTCAATGTTATTTTACAGTTAATATTCAGAAGCGGATTTACCATTAAATGTGAACGCAAACACACAGATCACCACTGTAACAAAGAGAAGGAAAGAATCTGGTCTGATGTAACAAATCTCACAACCGCTAAAACCATTCAAGACTCTTCAATATATGTCTACGCTTTTAATGATCAGCAAATTCCCCTCAATTCTCCCTCCACTGACAGGTGCACACACACACACACACACACACGCATACACACACACACACAGGCACACACACGCATACACACACACACACACACACACACACACACACACACACACAGGCACACACACGCATACACACACACACACACGCATACACACACACAACACACACACACACACACACACACGCACATACACACACACACACACACACACACGCACATACATACATACACACGCATACACACACACGCACACACACACACACGCACACACACACACACAACACACAGTGTTGATGTTTTATTTTTCTTATCGGTCTCATCTTCTTGTCGTCTGCTGTCTGTCTGGGACGTGTTTGTGTGGAAAAAGACTACCGCTCGTGTTATCGTAATGTATTGTTGTCTGTCTGCTTTCACGGTGATGATGCGTGACAGAGCAGAGATCCTCTATCTGAAAGAATCAAGTCTTTGTCTTTATACACACACACACACGCACGCCGCACAATCTCAGTTGTGTCTAAGTCGCATATCAGAAGACCAATTTAAACGTGTGACTAATACATAAACTGCTTAACATCTGAAGCCAGTGAAATGATCGACTCACCCAACAGAAGACACGTCTGTTTTCGCTCCATGTTAAGAATCTTTCCTTTCAGAATGATTGTGTTCTCTCTCAAGGCTTGTGCCACGAAAGTGAAATTGCCAGCGTTAATCTGTATTCCAGTAAAAGTAGAGAAAAACCCCTCGGTGAAGGCCACCTCGTGTGCTCACTGCTTCAGTTCCTTCAAAACCTTCTTCTCAGTCTTTGTTGCTCTTCGATAGTTCTCAGTTTCTAAATAAATACGGTGGCCTCCTCGTCTCTTCTGTCTTCTTTTCTCAGTGAAAGAATTATTTTCAAATGTTTTCTCTCTCTCTTTCAAATGTTTCCATTCAATTCTCCAAACGGATCTTCTCTCTCGGTCTCATCGTTCACGTTGGTTTCTGCTCTGTGTTTATGTTAATCCACATGGCAGGACAGTTTCCAACACTTTCTTTTCTTTTTCCACTTGTCTGGTCTGTTATATTCCTCCTCCTCTCTACTGTGTGCGCTACTGGGCGAGGAGACAGAAGCTATTCATGGCCGTGCCACTCCCCCCATGAGAGATGAGAGAGAGAGAGAGAGAGAGGGAGTGTGGTTTGTGGTGGTGTGCGAGAGAGCAGGGGTGAGGACTAGAGCGAAGAGAGAGAGCTAGAGAATATAGCTCGAGCGTCGTGAGTGTTTGTGGCGGCTAGAGCGCGATCGCGCGCTTCGCGGCGCTCTCGGCGCGCGCGGGATTGTGTGGTTTGTCGCGCGCTCGGGGACTGCCGTCTCGCTCGCTGCTCGCTGCGGTTCTCCGTGTGCGTTCTTGTTCGCGCGCGCTCTTGTCGCGCGCGCGGCCGCGCGCGTCGCGCGCTGGCGGTTTTGTGGTGTGTGCGCGCCGCTACTCGTCATCGCGCGCGCTCGCTCGCGCGCCGCGCTGTTCCCGTTTCTTTGTCGTCAGTGCTCTCTCTCTCCCCCCCCCCCCAACTGTCTCTCTCCCCCCTCCTCTCCCTTCACCTCCCCGGGTCCCTCTCGCGCAGCAGGAGGCAAGGCAAAGAAGCGTTGAGGGCAGGAGAAAAAAACCTAGGGGTACAGACAAAAAAGGAAAGAGAACAGGCACAGGGGACAGAGAAGATACAAAGCAAGTAAAGGGAGAGCAAGGATCGATACAGAGCATAGAAACAGAAAAAAGAGGCAAAGGGAGGGGGTGAAAAGTAAGGGGGCCGCCGGCGCTTCTTCTCTCGCTCTCCCCATCTCTATCACAAGGCGACACGGGGTCGTCTCCTCATCAGTCGTCGGGGGCTCTAATGCCATTTCTCACTTCAAGGGGGGGGTGAGGATCATCCGAACAGAGAACCAGACTCGGCCGACACAAGTCAAAGAGCCGACATCCCCAGGGGGGACGCGACATACGTAGCGGAAGGGGGGGTAAGCGGCCCGGGTCGAGGAGGATGCCGGAAGTCTCGCCAACTCGTGCGGCTCTGCAGAACATCTCACGCCGGGGAAGCGCGTCATCGGTGCTCCGGGAGAGGGGCCGAAACCCGGAGCGGGGGAGGCTCAAGGTCTCCTGCATGCATCGTCGCAGTTCGTCGGAGGGAGTCTCTCTTTTGGCATTCCCAATCCCAAACATATACACCCAGTCCCCCCCGCCACACCCCCTAATATCACCTGTACGCAAACAACGCTGGCCTAATCGACACAACGCTTTCCTTTTTCTTGGTTTAGAGGATATTGGACAACTTTCACAATTTGCATAATCACACTCATGATTTGGTCTGTGGCTCACAGAATAACCCCGTCTGCGAGGCACTCGGAACACAAATAAAGCGAAGGTACGCACATGTTCATAATTCGGCAGCAGGCTGCTGTTGACGCTCATGCTGATGATGTCATATCCTGTGCAGTGCCGAGTTGCACAACAGCCATTGTTGGACATCTGCTAAGGCAAACACGCAGTGACTTGCAAACCCAAAGTTGAGATTAAACAGGGTTCACAACAAATCAACATGCACACTGTAAAAAGAACGTAGGGCAGGATTTGATTTGATTGTGATCACCGTTGAACTCTTCCACCTCTCTGAGTTTGATGCGAGATCATGAATGCTAAAAAGCTTTACAACACCATCAAGAGTCAAAGTAAATATAACGCACATGAACACTCTAAATGAGCTTCTGCTGGATTCCAGTTAGAAAACAGAAACTTCCTTCCACACACAGTCTGTCTGTCTGTTGTGATGGACAAATGAGGATGGATGAATGCCCTACGTACAGACTCACACTGTGCGGGGTCATGAGAAAGGCCAGGATGAAAAACATGTCATTTCAGTTCATTTCAAAAAATCAATAAAGCACTAATTTGCTAGACATGAATGTAGACAGATGGATGGAAAGAGAGAGAGAGAGAGAGAGAGAGGAAGTTTGCATAAGAGATTTATATAGCCTACCCTATAGTGAAAATTAAAAATATACTAAAATGTATTTGAAATACATTTATTTCACTGCAAACCATTTACATCTTTTGTACTTAATGAAAATATACTGCGATTGAATTTGGGCTATACTACATTGGCAAACTTAAAAAGTCTGCTAAATTGGAACACTATTTTGTACTTAAAAAACGGGTATGTGCAGGAATATTGCTGAAGTCCACTCCTGATTCATTAAGGTGTTTTGCTTTTGCTAAAGTTTGAAACCTAACCCCTCAAACCTTATTCAAAAAGTGACAATTGAACGACATTTATTCAAGCACAGGTTGATAAAGTTCAAAGCATGAAGGAAGGAGACAGGGTGGGCGTGGCTGGAACTCGGAGATTTGAATGAAAGAAAATGAAGACACCCACGTGAGCCTTGGGGATCTGTCTAACCCACCACCCATCATTATGCCCGTCAGACTCGAGAGGTGTCCATAACGCATTTCCTCTTCCCTTTTATCCTTATAGCTTGGTATTGGTGCCGATTTTCGCGGCGTCTTTAGTGGCTGGCGGCTCGATAACTCGGGATCGAAAAAAAAAGCCAATTAGAGGGAGAAATCTAGACGACCAGGAGGGCTAAGGGGGCATGGTGGTGCAAATCAAGACAAATAAAAGGATATGGGGAGTTCGTACGCCAAGAAGACAGACCAGCGTGTACGCGCACGAGAAGAGGGGAGAGGCAAAAGGACGCGAGGAGGGAGGATGGGTGGGGTAGTGCAATGGGTCCGGTTCGCGGAACAATGGGCAAGGAAAGGGGCGGGGGAAAAAGGGGTGTATATGCAGGTCGGAATGGTCAGGCGAGCCCAGCGCTCGTTTCATACCGGCTTCTCGGTCGGGAAAGCTTCCCTTATTATCGCGTCGTGAGCTGGAGGGAAATGTGCCCGTATCGACCCATAAGTTCCCGCGCCCCCTAACTAGAAAAAGCTAGCCTTTGCTGTGGGTGGCCGGGGGGGGGAAAGATTGGTCAGGTGGAATGGCAGAGTGGGTGGAAACACCGAGCGGGAGGCCCGCCTCCCCCATCCCCCCCGTCCCCCTTTTTGTCACCGCCCAACGGCAATACGCCCGTTTCTAACCGACCAGCATAGGATGTGTACGTTCCCTGCATTCCCTCTTCATTTCCCGGCCACCCCACAGCGGACATGGGTGGTAGGTTAATAAGGTTGACTTCCACGTGCCCTTCGTTTCTCCGGCGTATGGTTTGTAAACCGAATAGAAATGAAAAAACTGACAGGAACGAGGCAGCGGGGTACATAGTTACGCACTCCGGCTTAAAGGGGTCTTCTTCCGTCTCGTCCCTTCCTTTCCCCCCTGCCCTGCACCCCAGGGGGGAAGAGGTCAGAACCTGTTGCATCTGCCGAGGGAATAAACGGGGAAACGGCCCGCATTTAACGTTCGTCCTCCCGCATACTCTCCTCCTTATCCTGTGCACCAATGTCTGAGTGTTATAAGTCATCCGCAGTCAATGCCAATCAAAAATCGCAGCGCTCAAGTGTGTGTTGCTTTTGTTTGAACCAAGTGACAAGAACGAGCTCTGAAGAAGAAGCAGCAAAAGCTTGTTTGTGTAATGAACGCCTCTCTTGTTTTAAGTAAACGCATCATCACTCTCTGGTCGGCTCATCTTATAGACGGTAACCTACGCTCTCCCGGTGGCCGTCATCTCTTGCGTTCGGGATGCTCTTAGGACCTTAGACCTCCTGGTAGTCATTCATCCCTTCATAGCTGATAATCAGTTACTCCGTCGTCTCGCAATTCCACTTCTATCGGCTTGCCCCGGAAGGTGCTTATGGGGACTCCCAACCGGGGGTTCACACCGCGTTCTCACCTCGGAATAGCAGGGTTCAAGTTCGAGCTCACTTGCTCCGGACTCGCTCAGTGCGATGGGACATAGCGAACGATACACGCATGAATAGCCCTCTAAGAAAATAGTCCCGGAGCTTTTCCCACCGCTCATTCACGGCGAAAGCACTGTAGGGTGAGCAGAAAACGACGGTGGATCTTGGGTTTCGATAACCCTGGCCGGTTGAACCATTCTTTCTCGCTATAGGGTATCACCGCGCCACGTAGGCCGTATAAAAGACAAGACGAGTAGAAGGGCGCTGAACGCAACTCTCCACTTCGCCAGACCCCTTGTTACGATCTTTGACTAGAACCGTCGGTAAAGTACCCACTACCCCTGTCGGCCAGCCATCAAACCATATGGTAGATGACGTATGGGTCCCTTGCTTTTCGTGCCATGAAGTTTTAAAACAGGTCGTTTATAACCATAAATCATTCGGATTTTACTGGATGTACTGCATGAAGTCATCTCCCCTCAAGTTCAACCAGGTGTAGTTCATCACATCCTTATGTATAAAGGAGATACACTAACATCTGACAAACACAACACACCATTAATGATGTATTTATTGACCGATAAGTGACATTTGTTTTGTGAAAGGTTTTACTTGAAACGTACATTGATGTTTTGTCTTGTTGGTAAGCAGCTGGTCATACATTTCTGGGTCAGCTGAGTTTTGTTAAACAGGATCTCGGGTTTAGAGGTTTAGGAGGTCACAAGCATCTTGTGTTTACATAGAAGAGCGCTCGAGAAAATAAAGAGAAGTGGCTTTACTGAACATCTTTAGAGAAGGGAAAAAGGAAACAGGACTTCACATGACATAATCACATTTATAGATGCAACACTTCAAGGTCTTCTAGTCATCTGTGTTGATGGATTCTCATACCCTACACACCGAGTGAAGACTCTTCCTATCTGTCGGCTTTTAATAAATCAACAAACCAGACAGACTGTTGCATAATGTGTCTACGTCATAATTTTAAGTGGGTTTTGACTCTTTTGGGCAAACGTCTACAAACTTCATTCTTTCAGGTCTCGCGCACGCAGCACTAGACGTTTTTCACCTCGGTTACAAATCCTTTTTAGGCCAATAACTCAAAGACTAACAAATCAAACCGTGGCTATTTACAGTAAATTGCAATGTAAACAAGTTTGTAATGATAAAAAAATGTGAGGTGCACAAACGGGCCTGTAAACATTCGCTTGAACCCGCAGCGTTCCTTGCCCTGCCTACAGTGCGCCTCTCTGAGAAATGAAAGAGACCAGAAACGTGTCATTATTTTTTATCCTTGTGCCTTTCAAACACAAATGAGATGTTTTGCGTTTGCGCTTCTTAACAATGAAATTAGGCCGCTATGGCAAGCCGAATTAGCTTTTAATCATTATCAGGATATGAATTTTTGATATCAACAATAACATTTTTAGTAAAGAAAACTATAATTCTTGATATCAAGAATACACATTACTGCGAGTGATGACGTCATTGTTGATATCAAGAATTCACATTTTTACTAGTGAAAATGTAATAACTGATATCAAAAATAGCAATTGTTACTAGTAGAAATTCTATTCTTGATATCAAGAATTATAGTTTCCACTAGTAAAAATGTAATTGTTGATATCAAAAATTCATATCCTGAGAATAATTAAAAGCTAATTCGGCTTGCCATATGCCGCAGCCTTTTGAAGGCAAAACAATAATCTGGCTTTCAGCTGTAGCTCTCAAATATCTCGATTAGGTAAGGATGATGTCGCAAATCAAACTTAAATCCGGTTTTGGAAACAGTCGAATGACTTCACAATTCAGACAGTTCCAGTCGCCACCTTCACTTCCTCTGTTTTTGTCTACATTGCACCAATAGGGGAAACAATAACTGGGGCAACGGAAGGGCCATCACGGAGGCGTGTGCGAGTTCCTCAGTTTTACGCACATAGCTCTAGGTTATGGTAACTGCTTCTGCAGATCTGCAATGGAAAAATAAAAAAGGAAACAAAGTGGTATGTGAATGTGATAAGGTTGTTCAACCAGTCATAAATGAAACAATAGTTGAGTCATTAAATATTCACCTGCTTTTTACAAACGTTGACGTGTGCTGTTTGCGTTTAGCAGCTGGGGTCTAAAACTGTTAAAGGTGTTGTGTGATAAACGCATGTTTTTGTAATATATTTTGTTGGGTCAAAAATGGCATTATGTAGTGATGTTTTCACAGTAAACATGCTGTAGGTTGTGTACATGTGTTGTTATGGTTGTTGAGTAATATAAGTTGGCAGTTTATCACATTCCTTCTGGTGGAAACTGATCTCTAGGAAGTGATTACAGATTTTTGCAGCGAAAAGTGTGTATTATTTATCATATTTACATTTATATACATATAAATATATATTTATCTATAGAATCTTTTAACATATTTCTATATACTGAGCGGGTTAAGTGAACGGATGAGAGAGACTATTTTTAATGGGCTTCTGAAGTAAATATTTACTTTCTGTAAAGCGTTGAGATGGAGGAGATGTGGGGCACAGAGAGAATAAGAGTTAAACGTGACATCCACCTCTCTGTCTTTATTCCTCTTTGAGAACTGAGTGGGTGGTTTTTCAGGCACGCAGATGTTTCCTTTCCTTATGTGTAGTTGATTTCACGTGCCTCGTATGACTTTGTGCTTTTATGCACGATGAGGAACGGCCTGGCTAACAAAATACGTTCTACGAGTGGCTTGCTAACACTCTCATTAACATATGATAATGTCAGCTCGCATCTCGATGTTTTTAAGGCTCCAATAACAATACAAGAATATTCGCATGAAAATGTTGGTAAAATGTTCTCTGTTGATTGCAAACTGTTCTCGGCCTACATTTCTCTAACCACACTCAGTCATGCAATGACGTGGCAGCTCACGATTGGTCACCCAGGTGTTTCTCAGTAGTACTAGGCTAGATGTGCTTGAAGGAAACTCCTTTTAAACTGAGGTGAGAGAGTTCTTTCCGCCGCACAGAAGGAAACATCGTAGGTCTGTGGAGTGTCAGTTTGCCTTATTGACATTTGGACAGACATTTTAATCCTGTCCACTGGCCCGGGTCCCTGTGGTTTGGTAACAAAGCCCCATTTCTTTTCCAAACAGAAGATCCAGTTTCAGCCGCGTTTCATTTCCCTTGGTAGTACAAGATGACCTTCCACCAACAGGAAGTGACCAGATGTTACTTTGACCCCGAACGACCATTAACAGACAACAACTTCAAGACATTTCCCATCTGTCAATCGTTCTCGAGTTATAAACTGAACCCGCCCAGCGAGAGTTTTACAAATGCAACAGCGTTGAGTGAAATTTGTTGAGGGCTACATTCTTCATGTCTACTTTGATTATAAATTCATTTTATAAATCGTGGGTGAAAAAAGCCCTGGGAAGTGAACGGGGCTGTTAAGCCGACATCATAACTCAACATGTTTCCATTCCAGTGAGAGAAATAGTCCTTTCAGTCGACTCGCCATGATTTTCCGACGATGATGTCACGGTGCAGAGCGTTCCACGCATGTCCATTCAAATGAAATGAGCCCTGTGTTCATCAGCCCACAGTTTCAAACTTCTCTCCAGAATCAAGTTCTTCAAACTTTTGCTCTCTATCACTTTTATTATTTTGCCATCAAGTGGTGAAACCTGAAAACATACGCCTAGTAAAACAGTCAGTGTCGGACTAAATGACATCAGACTCACAGGAGTTGCAACCCTTACGTTATTATTTTACGGATTTACTTTTGTAAAATGCAAACTATATTTAAAAAGTACGATTTAAAGTTGCAAAATCTCCCATTGCATCAAGTGTGTTTTTCCTGATTTCGATCCAAAAATAACTATACAACGACAATAAAGGTATAAAACAATTTGCTATTGAACGTATTTGTTATGTTATATATGGAAACATTACTATTTTGCCCTTAATTTGTTGTGGAAATGTGGTGTAACGTGTTCAAGTACAGTTAATATCAAGAAACCACCGTAAATGCACAGTTTGGCCATGGTGAGCTTTATTGTGTTTATTTAACAGAGAGGCTTTTTAAAAAACGCATCATCCACCATTTTGGCTTCATCTTCCCTTTCCACGACATTAAAAACAAAATAATAGAAACAGAAAAGCCAGATCTGTTTTCTTGATGTTCTTTAGTGACGTCTTTAGTGTCTTTGTCTGGTTGGAGGTTTTAAAGAGAGTTTTCTCATTGTTGTGAGACTGTTGAGCACCTGCAAGTCTGTAGTTAAGCTGTAAGGTAAATGAGCTCATGTAAATAATTCATCATCAAATGAGGAGCTAATGACAAATCCTATTTCTGTGGAGCACATATTTCAAACTTCTGCTCACCTTTAACAGTGACTTTTGTTAGAGCTTCGCTTGAACCCACATGGTTGGACGCAATACATTTATATGTTCCGCTGTCTGATACTTTCAGCTGACCGATCTTCAACAAGCCATCTTTGGTGGTCTCCGCCCCCGGGAGACATGGCTGACCCACCCACACGCGTCCAGCGGAAGCGGATTGGATGACTGCCGTGGGCGATACACTGCAGACGTATAGCGTCACTGGCTCGAGCGACTACATCATCCATAAGTATGGTGGCGTAGGGTGGAGCTGAGGAGGGTGGGTTAATACAGGTATTTTGTTCTCGTTATTTCAGTTAATAAAGCCTGAACAGAATGCAAAAAAAACAAAAAATGCACGGCCAAGCAATTGAAGTAAATAAGACATATTATTTTTTAAAGCAATATATAACAAATCTTATCTCATTCATTTACAAATCTCATTCTTGTTTTTTTATGCAATTTTTATGTTTTGGGGGAAAATGTGAAATGATATTCGCACATTTATGTAAAATCATCGATTTTTTTCCTACAGTCCCTACAGTGTGTTATTTGCACACAGGTTTTTTTTCCACGCTCCCTTACTGTGCCTCAGTCCAAAGTTTACACTGTCTGTGTTTATTGCTTCTGTCAAACAAACATCTGCTCTATGTAAATAATTCTTCTGTATTTACATTCCCCTCAATGACTCCAGACCCTGATGAGTCTGAACATCAACGTGTGAAATATGAGTTCAACTCTGATTTCTTCTAATATCAGCTACTTGTTCACAGTTGGCTGTCCTGTGATCAGCTCAGAAGCATGAGGTTTTGTTGAAATGGTGATGTCTATCTCTCACAGCTATGTCAACAGTGATAAGAGTGTGTTTCTGTCACTCACAGTCCACCTCCAGCTGCACGTACGCTTCGGTGTAGCCCACCGCATTTGTAGCGTTACAGATGTACTGACCTGACATAGACAGATAAGAGAGAAAACATCACAATCATTACAGATATATGGGTCAAAGACGAAAAAGGGTTCAAGCATCAAAACAAGAAGTGTAATACTGCTTTAAATTGTTAAAGTCTGTTAAATTGAATTGGATTTTTGTTTTTCTGAGCTCAAAATAAATATTATACATTTGTCCTTGATTTACAGAAGACGCCCACTACAACGTTATTCAGTGTAACAATCTTGTCAGGCATATTTACAACAAAAATCTATTTATGACATATTAAAAGATTACTTCCCCCCAAATGTTAATGTTAAGTTTGCCACTATTCTAGGTTTTGCCCATTTGTCAATAAGAATCTTTTACATCTTGTCTGCCTCATTAAGATTTGGTGACAGTGGCACCTAGTGGTCAAAAGTTAAAAGCAATTTAATTGTGCATTTCCCTGTTTTTAAACTTGCTTTTCAAAATCTGATCATCTTGACACCTATATTTATTTTATATTTTTTAATATGTACAAGTCAGAATAAACATTTTGTTTGAATTTGTACATTAATATTGTGTTACACTGAAAGATGATGTAACATTATTTCAACCAAATTTTGACATTTTATTCTACAAAAACTTAAACGTAACTAAAGTAGACATTTTACTTACCTTTAATGTGCTTTCTACGGACATACAATCACTTTTGTGATGGATATAATCTTTGGGCATTTACAGTTGTATTTTCATGAAATCGGACAGAAATAAACCAATGTTACCAGTCTTCAATAGCATTCAATGTGTAGTTGTAGTTCAGAACGTCTCTTTCAGGACCGGGGTGAGATTTTTGGTCGCAAAACATACTTAATGTTTTCACAGAGCATTAAAAGTGAATTGACCTCTCTCGCCCTCTGAAAAAATGCAATGTTGCTCATGCACAGACATGTACCCGAGTCCTGCCGCCCCAAATTATTGAGAGTTAGACTTCCTCCGGTCACTGTGTGCTGCCATGGCAACGGCGCCCGCAGTTTAGACCAGGAGACGACTGGAGTGGGTGACCCTGTGAACATTGAATACAAATTTGAATTGATAAAAATCTGAATCAGTCCTACTAAACGATAATTTAACATCCATAAACAAGACTCCTGATTTCTAATGTCTGTCAGATGTTTGTGACGTTTTAAGCACATGTTTACATTCCAGATGGAGCGTTTCTTTACCTGTCGCATGGCAGTGCATGGTCACCGTTCGGCCCTCCACGGCTGTGAGGTCAGTGTCGCTTACTGAAGCCTGCGGCAGCGTGTTGGCTGAGACTCCGCCCACCATCGTAAGCTCCACCTTCCCCTCGGCAGACCCTTGTCTGTTTTGAGCGCGACACACGAATGTTCCGCCGTCTTCCGCTGTCATCACTGTCACCTGCAGTCGCACAGAAGAATAAACGTGTGAGCGAGAGAACAACAGTTAAATGTTCGATGTCATCATGACTTGTCCTTGTCATAAAAGATGTAAAGATTGTGTTTAGTTCAGAACTGAATATTATCATTAATAATACATGAACAAACTTTAATGTGATTCATTTCAAATGTATTTTAAGTCAAATGAAAAATGGGGCCGACTGTGTGTCAGAAGTGATGATTGTATATCTGCGCTGATGCTTGTCTACACGCACCTGCAGCACAGCTGTGTTCTCTGTTGTCGTGGACACGAGTGCGATCTCACTTCCTGTTTCCTGTTTGTGCCAGCTGACCGAGGGGCGTGGCTTCCCTGAGCCGGTGCATTGCAGAGACACACTCTCACCGGCTGTGAGCGTCAGTGGTCCTGATGGTGTGACGCGAACCTTCGGAGGCTCTAAAGGACGTCAGACATGCACACTTACAGTATGAGATACAGGTGATGGGTCCCACTTCTGAAAACTGTCAACATTGGTATGTTTTTAGTCTTGGAATGCACATTGGCAAACTTGTTCCATCTGCCTTTGATGAAATACACACAACTTCAGTTCTGTCAAAACCCCCCACAAAAACAAACAGACGATTTAAAGTCTCAGATCAAGCTTGGGAGAATAATGCCGATCATCCATTTATTATTTGATTTATTCGGTCATTTATAAATGATTTAGTGTGTTGTTCATGACAACCTTTTTTCACTGGTAGTTTTCGTTTTTGTTAAGAGTAATAATGTTAACTGGCACTGTGGGTCCAGTACCAGCGCATGATAAACTCACGCTTGACGGACAGAGACGCGGTGACCGTGGCCTTTCCTTGCGCATTGGTTGCGACGCAGCGGTAGCTCCCCTGATTATTGAGACGGACATTAGTGACAGTCAGCACGGCACCGTCAATCTTAACATTATCTGAAACAGAACAAACATTGAACCATCAACGCTTTCAAAGTCATAATCCCACGTCATCTCTTTCAGGATGTAAGAGTGTTTCAATAACATTTTCATTAAGGCCTAAGGCCTTGAGAATGATGAAATGTTGATTTCAATGCAATCTAGAATCTTCTTGTCTTGTGGTGTGCACTCACCTGCCATTGGCTGGTTGTTGGTCTTCTTCCACTCCAGTTGGACGGGCTGTGAGCCGCTCAACACTCTGCAGTGGAAGTTCACCGTCTCGCCTGGTTTAACGGCAGCCGCTCGAGGCCGAACGGACACAGCTGGGTTCTGAGCCCATACTGTTAACGTACAGATGATATCTGCTGTTGTTGTGCTATATCACAACTAATGTTACGCACCTGAGCCATTTATCTTAAAGTGACAGTTCACCCCCCCAAAACAAATCTGTCATCATTTATTCACCCTCATGTCATGTCAAATCTGTATAAGTTTCTTTCTTCATCAAGCACAAAAGCAGATATTTTGAAGAATGTTGATTATCAAACAACACCGAACCCCATTGACTTCCATTGTGTGAACACAAAACCATATCTTCTGTTGTGTTTCACTGGACAAAGCGTCACATTTTTGGTAACACTTTACTTAAAGCCTTTATGTTTCATGCATAGGGATGTAACAAATATCAAAATCTCAGATATTTAAAAATGACAAACGATGACTTGGAAATGTGCCATAAGCATCCTCTACAACTGTTGCTTACAGGTATGAGACGGGTCAAATGACCTAAAAATCCCTTTTATCAAATCAAATAATTGCACCAGATGGACCTTGACAAAGGTAGCGTCTACTATTTTTTCTAACATTTTCTATGTTATACCCGGAAGAACTATCGTTTCACACAGACGACCTCCTGGAGGTGTGCGGGGGGGAACTAAATCACGAGCACACAATACATCATTGCATTATCCCTGCATAACTGTTGATTCACTATAAGTTTGTGTTGTTTACATTATGCACGTACACGCTGATTGCCAACAAAACACAGACATATGACCTCTCCATCTATCAGTTTCAAACCATCTCCAAATCCGGCGTTATATCCAGCGTTTATATAACATCCATCACTGAAATGCCGTGAACAAACAAACACACCTCAACTTCTCTCACTATCGCAAGAGTAACGAGCTGCAGCTGCAGGCCCACATCGCAGACAATCTTGATGGTGAGCAGGTTTTCCTATATCTCATCGGTTGAAGCGTGGGCGGGGTATTTCTTTCGCCTTGCCGTGGACGTGCTTTTCCGGGAGAATTACCCAATAAGGGGCTAAGAAAAGTTACGTGGCGGTTTTTCATGTGCGAAAAAAAGTTTCCGAAACCTATACATGCCTTGTTGGAGTGTAGCGAGCACAGAAATACTATGTCATATATCCAACTCGTTTTTTGACAAGTTGACCTTTTCAAGTATGAGAAGACAGCACATTTAACATTGTGACGAAGTCAGACTGCATGAAACAGGGTTAAATCTCCTTTAACTGTAGTTACAATTCTATTACAATGCATTGTATGGTTCATTACAAGGCAGAATGAATCAACTAAAACTGTTTTTATTATGCATGCATGCTTTAAGTTAAGTGTTACCGAATGTTTGTTTTTGGCTGACGTGTTTTAATAAATTGAAGTGACTTTCCAGACCTGTGCATTTATTAGTTTCTTCGCAGACAGATGGAACCGTTGGAACCATGTTACTAATACTGAACCAAATAAAACTTAAAGACGGATACAAAAATGAAACAACCCATCAAAGAAACTAAATGGAAACTTGTCAAATTCAAGTAAAACGTCTAAAGCTACAATAGGAGTTTACACATGAAAGGAACGTGCTGATTATAAAGTGAAATGATCACCTGTGTTCAGAAGAGCCGAGAAAAGCAGTGCTGCTGTGTAGAGCTTCATCATGGACTGACGAGATCTATCGTTCTCTTGATCAACTCTGATCATCCCCCATCAGAACACACACACACACACATCAGAGAGCTTATCTGAAGCTGTGTCATTGAACTCACAGTCACACAGTAGATAATCACTTGAGCAGAGTTTCTGTGTCACACTTCAAGCATTTTAAAGGGATATTTCACCCAAAAACGAAAATTCTGTCATTGTTTACTCACCCTCACATTGTTCCAAATCTGTATAAATGTCCTTGTTCTGCTGAACGCAGAGGAAGGTATTTGTAAGAATGTCAGAAGCAAAACACTTCTCATCCTCCTTTTATTGTCATAGTAGGGAAAATAAATACTATGGGAGTCAATGGGGGCTGAGATCTGTTTGCTTACTGACATTCTTACAAATATCTTCCTTTGTGTTCAAAAGAACAAAGACATTTATACAGGAATAACGATGACAGAATTTTCTTTTGTGGGTGAACTTTTCCTTTAAGAAACCTCATTTTGATACAATTTTAAAATACTAAATGCTATAATAATAAATGCTGGTTGTGTTTTCATCCCATGGTTGGGTTAAATATGGACCAATTCATTGAGTTTAAATGAACCTATGCTGGGTCACTCATGATCTGGTCAAATATGGACATTTTCTAAGGATGGTTTAAACCAACACTTGTGTCTGTCCATATTCTGAGTGTATTATGAGTGTTTTGGATTTGTTTTGAAGTAAAACTGTTCATCATGCGGTGGATTTACAGCTCTGATTCTTTATTCCAGAGACGCAGGTTCATGTGTTCTGAGTGTCATCTGAGCCGTGTGTTTGATGAGAGTTTCATCATGTGTAAACAGGAGTCCAGAGTCTGACTGCGATCGATCGCATGCGACCGTCTCATCAAAGCAGAGGACTTCTAAACTGGAGCGCTTACGGCACGGCACCGTCAGCCAACAAGCCCCGGGTCATTTAACTTTCTCAGAAAACATGGCGTAGAAGAGAGTCATTCTTTCACAACGCACAGAGATGAATGGAACCTCTCACCTGCCCAGTGGCATTATTCCCTCATTAGTTTTCCCCATTTTTGGAACGTCAGTAACTTTGCTGTCTACGGAAGCTCCCGAACCTCATCAAAACAATCATTTGCATCTATCTTAACCTGCTAGGATGTGCTACTCTTGTCAAACGACTTGAGGGTGAGTAATTCATGGCAGAATTTTCCTTTTTTGGCGGCGTTCCCCTTTAAGTTTCGAGAAATAGAAGAGTCTGATGGATCAGTATCCTTTGATTCTTTGTGATATCTTTTAGTTACTCTTTATACTATCGCTGTATAGGCTTATTAGGTTAAGAGTCTAAATATATGAATAAAGAGATGACACACCACGAGCTGTTTTACCACACACCCCGTATTCTTATCCGTATGGCTCCAGCACATATCATATGAATATGAACTCGTGTTTTACTCATGGAGCACATTACCACACATGAAGGCAACGCATCCTCAAAATAGTGACATTTTTCATCAGATTTCACTTTGCCACACAACGGAGATGATGTAACCACTTAATGTGGTGAATCCCCTTGGCAAACTCGTTCATACAGAAAAACTGAGAATAGCTGAAATTCCGTTTCCCTGAATCTCCCCGAAACTACCGCAGATCTAAAGAAAATTACTGTTGTTTAGTAAATAAATAACGTAATATAACATTTAGTAAATAAGTTACACCCTGTCACATTACTCACATTATCTTGAGAAAATGATCTAGTTACATTTTAATTTTGTGTTCAGATGCGTGTGGTCTCACATTGGATCCAAACACCGTCAACTCTAAAGATCTGCAGCCGAATCCCGCTCATCCAGACAGATTTGAAGGTGTTCCTCAGGTGTTGTGTCGAGAGAGTCTGACTGGACGCTGTTACTGGGAGGCAGAATATGGTGAGTGGGCCGAACAGCAGTGGCGTATGAAGGAATCAGCAGGAAAGAAGCGAGTGACAGTACGTTTGGACTTGATGACAAATCCTGGAGCATTTTCTCCAATAACAATGGTTTCACCATCCGGCACAATAATGAAAGATTGGACATACCTGCCCCTTCATCTCTCTCTAATAGAGTAGGAGTTTATTTGGACTGTACGGCCTGCATTCTGTCCCTTCTACAGCGTCTCAGACACACACACACACTTACACACATACCACATCAACTCAACATTCGATGAGCCTCTCTGTGCTGGCTTTGGAGTTCATCAGAGACGTGTCAGAATAATCAACTTCCTGTGACCGGTCATTCAGAACAAACAGCTAAACAAACTTTGTATTTTAGTTTTGAAAGAAAACCCATTTCAATGAGACTATTGCCACAAAAACATTTCACATGTTTAAATATAACTACAAATAGAGCATGTTGTGTACAGAATTATAAATAACTTTAAAAAACTCATTTAATGTGATGATTAAAAATCATTCTGTCTTGTATTAAGTTGTATTTTTGAGTTGAAAGTAGACTTGTGTTTCATGAATGTATTTTCTCTGGTACAGTGTGACAAGCACTACATAAATTCAGGTAAACAGGTGCAGTATTGCAGTGATTTCTGAGATCCGCTCTTCTGTGTTTGGGACAAAACCACCCTGGACTGTTATTGAATCAGTTGAACTCTGAAATGAGTGAAACTTTTTTGTGGTAATCTTTAATGATTAGATATTCAGTCGTCCTACAAGTTAAGCTAAATGTGCTTCAGAATATGTTCAGCAATGACAAATGTATGAAGATAAATCAGTAGCTTGATAAACTCACTTTGTCAACCACCGCAGGGGAAGCAGCACTAACACACGTACATTCACACACACGCGCACGCACGCACACACACACACAGTTACACACCTATGGAAAGCCAGGAGGAACTACAACGTGCAAATTTAACAGTACGTGTAGTTTACGCGTGAAAAATCGACTCGCATTTTCTAGTCTACTCCCAAACAACGTGTTTTCGACGTCAGATGTCAATTTCACGTGTTTTTGAGCCATTCGGCCACTTGCCCAGTTTGAACGTGTAAGCGTGATGAGTTTCTATTGTTTTTGCATGATGGTTTTATTTATTAAAGGAAAAAAGCAATCCAAACATTTCTGACCCTAGGTGAAAAGTAATTCCCCCCCTTGGTAAATCATGAATTAACTGTGATGAATTGAAGTTTGAAGTGAGTTAAATTTCACTAGCCACACTCACGCATAATTACTGCCAGAGCTGTTGAATCAAGAAATCACTGAAGCAGAACCTGTCTGACAAACTGAAGTAGTCTAAAAGATCTCAAATAGCAACACATTATGCCGCGATCTAAAGAAATTTAAGAACAGATGAGAAACAATGTAATTGAAATGTATCAGTCTAGAAAGGGTTACTAAGCCATTTCTAAGGCTTTGGGACTCCAGCGAACCACAGTGAGAGCTGTTATCCACAAATGGAGAAAGCATGGAACAGTGCTAAACCGTTCCAGGAGTGGCCGGCCTACCAAAATTACTCCAAGAGCGACGCTCGTGCAGGAGGTCATAAAAGGTCATCCCAGAACAACATCTAAAGAACTGCAGGCCTCTCTTGCTTCAGGTAAGGTCAGTGTTCATGGTTCTACGATAAGAAAGAGACACATCTCGTCTCACATTTGCTAAAAAAACATCTTGATGATCCCCAAAACTTTTGGGCAAATATTCTGTGGACTGATGAGACAAAGGTTGAGCTTTTTCCCGTTACATCTGGCGTAAAACTAACACATTATTCATAAAGAGAACATCATACCAACAGTCAAACATGGTGGAGGTAGTGTGATGGTCTTCAGGACCTGGACGACTGGCCATAATTGATGGAACCATGAATTCTGCGCTCTACCAGAAAATCCTAAAAGAGAATGTCCGGCCATTGGTTTGTGACCTCAGCCTTAAACGCACTTGGGTTATGCATTAGGACAATGATCCAAAACACACCAGCAATTCCACCTCTGAATGGCTTAAAAAATCTAAATAAACGGTTTTGGAGCGGCCTAGTCAAAGTCCGGACTTAAATCTAATTGAAATGCTGTGGCATGACCTTAAAAAGGCTGTTCATGCTCGAAGACCCTCCAATGTGGCTGAATTAAAAGAATTCTGCAAAGAAGAGCGGGCCAACATTCCTCCACAGCGATGAGAAAGACTTTCGCAAACGCTTGATTGCAGTTGTTGCTGCCAAGGGTGACACAACTAGTTAATAGGTTTAGGGGGCAATTACTTTTTCACATCGGGTCAGAAATGTTTGAATTGTTTTTTCCCTTAATAAATAAAACCGTCATTTAAAAACTGCATTTTGTATTTACTCTGGTTTAAAATTTGTTTGATGATCTGGATCATTTAAGCATGACAGATATGCAAAAAAAAACTGGATGGGGCAAATTCTTTTTCACACCACTCTATGTGCAATCCGTTGGGGTCGAACCCATGATATTGGAGTTGCTAGCACCATGCTCTAACCACTGAGCCACAGGAAAGCTCAAGGAAAGCTTCCGATTCTACTTTTTGTCGAGTCCGAGTCAAGTCCAAGTCCTTATCATTTAAGTCCAAGTCCATAAAGATTGCGTATCACATGCATTTTCTGCCAATCTCATACTAATCTTGAGTGCCTATACAGTGGTTTTGCATACATCGTATCTTCGAAAAGTATTTCGTTTGATCAAATTTATAAAAGATAGATACAGCTGTGCGATTATTTCCGGAAAAACACGAGCTGCTAGAGGTGGGTGGGACTATTTGGGAGAGTGGGACGGAACTACAGCACGGTCAAGCAACACATCATCACATTATTCCCTTCGTGTTTTGTACATTATGCACGAACACGCCGATTGCCAACAAAACACAGACGTATGACTTAGTTTGACTTATCGTGCAGTTCATGTCCGGCATCTTTTAGCACTGGGACCTCTCCATCTATCAGTTTCAAACGATCTCCAAATCCAGCTTTATATCCACCTGTTATATAACATCCATCACTGAAATGCAGTAAAAAACTAGACACACCTAAACTTTACAATCGCAAGAGTAACGAGCTGCAGCGCAGTCCATCTTGACGCAGCGCAGACAATCTTGATGGTAAGCGGGTCTTGCTCGGTTTTTGGCTCGTGGGCGGGCTCTTTCACCTTTGCCGTACTTTTGGCAAATGAAAGGAATAGGACCCTTTGACGAAACAGGGATCCAGAATTGGAAAAAACTTTCCGAAGCAAGATGATTTCCAGAATTGTTTATTATTATTAGAAATAGCGTATGCAATCAATAACAAAACATAAAAATATTAGTTAAGTCAAAAATAAAACCAGGCAAATAAAAAGCCATCAGCCTTAGGAATGTCCTTCCCCTCGATCATGAGCCCTGAGGTGATTACGTTACATTAACGACATTAGCAACCACGTTAGGTTAGGTTCAGCAAGTCCATTTACAGCACCACGTTGGTGCCAGGTACAAAAAGAGGCACATCCATCAGCACTCAGATCAGTTTGATCAAATTCAACCATCTGTAGTAATAGTTTACAGTTTATGTTTGACAAAAAGTAAAGTAATAAGTAAATAACTATAAAATAATATTATGTTTGACTGTGCCATTTTGTGTCGTCATTATGCGCGTTTGGGTAGAATAGGTGCATGTGCGCATTAGCGCACAACGTTTGTATACTTTAGCCATCTAGTGGATAGTGGGGGTCTCAAGTCACTGGCACTGTTTTTTTGGGGGTCGCGGGCTGAAAAGTTTGGGAACCCCTGGCTTATGTTCAATAACAATAATGTCATGTCCATTGCAATTTAGTTGATAAGCTTGTGTTCAGAAATAAACAAAATTCTCATGGTCATTGTTATCCTAGACATTGGTTTGCGTTTAATATTAATTAAAACTGTCATTACCATTGTAACCTATGTCATTGGTTTGTGTTCAATAAATTACAATTGTCATATCTACTGTAACTAAATTAAGAGATTTGCCTTTTTGCCGCCTCACAAGTTTATTATTTATCAAACGTCTTTTTCCCTACCTTTGCTGTCTGGGTTCTGTCTGTGATTCATGACAAACACATTCAGCACAAAAGTAACCCTTGCCCCTTGTGACGTTAAACTGGCGTCTTATAAAACAAATCAATTGATCTGTGCAAGAAACTGAACGCGAACCCCTCGTTCACATTACAAGCGACATGATCCCATTCATTTCAATGGAGAGCTAGCGACTTCCGGCGACACGAGCAGTCGCAACCATTGGCGACCAGATGGGTATATCTAGCGACGCGACAAAGTTGAGAAGTCTTCAACTTCAACCAAATGAAGAGCGACTTTCAGAAGCGACAGCCAATAGGAAGATGGTAGAGTTAACGTGATCAGTGGATGTCGTAACTCAGAAAACCACTAGTGGGAACGCTCACTGGCGACTTGCAGCGACAAAGTCGCTTAGAATCTGAAAACAACATCATACGCTATTATCGCATCTTTGGGAGAATTCCAATGGCATTCATGTTCCCTTAGCAGTGGAAGTTCTGGAGGGAGCTCTTTAAATCATACATAATGAATGCAGTAATAAAAATAACACAGTTCTTCCCTTATCAGAGACAACAGTTCATTTGGTGTACCCTTCCTGCAGTTACTTTCAAGTTTGCATTATAATATCCGGGTACTTTGAGAATACTAATTTCTCATTTTACTCATGATTTGGAACACACTGATTCTAATTTCTAATACTATAAAGGACACGTAATATTCTAATAGGGATACAGGGATACAAAATATGCCATGCCATGGGTCCTTCATGGAGAGGTTTGAGAACCCCTGTTCTGAGTGACTGTAAAACTCTTACGTACACCTGACAATTTAGTGACTTTAAATTATAACATTGAATGTCAGACTGACTAATCTGATCAGAAGACGTTGTTGTGAAGCTCGTGGAACTGGCATTTAATAGCAGCTTGCCTGACAATGTTAAACATAAAACCCGGACATCGGTCACAGTTCACAATCATTAAGGACTTATGAATTATCTGTCGTCTACGTGATACACAGGTATACGCCCTGTAGCCACTAGATAAGATCAAGGATATCAGTATTCCCCCTAGAAAAACGTGAAGATACATAACAACATCGTTTTGTGTCAGAAAAGTGACTTTTGGACCATTGGTTCAACCGGGAGATATGAAACAACAGGAGATCATGAGATTGTGGTAGGGCTGATACGTCTTCATGGCGCCGATTGGTGGATCTGATCATTAGCTGTCCTATCAGTTGATATGGGGGTGTATATATATCCCGTGTTAAAGGGGTTTTGATTCTACTAGTCCCGCCCCTTTCCTTTGTTTCGGTGTTACATCCGGTCGTCCAACAGGTATGTAGAGATGTTGACTGTGTTATGGATAGCATGTGGTAGCTTATGTTAGCGATTCTTTGCAGAACGGTGCGTTAAGAGAAACCTTGTGACTGACATTTGGTTGGCGTCGCCCCTCTACAGGTAAATGCACTGGCGGTGGTGGGGTGACGTAAGATTGTGCCAGGGTTGACACCATACAGGCTTTGTGTTTACAGGCGAAAGCTTGAGTGAGCTGGAATTGAGCTTGGATATTCGTTACGAATATTTTGGGGGTTGGCTGTGTGTGTACCAGATATACCGAACGAGTTGTCCCTCGCACATGTGCACGATTACCTGATCCGCGGAGTCATGAGATCGGATGTGTACGGTACGTGGTTTAAAACCCCGTCCCTTAACACATTCTATTTAGATTTGATGATGATCTTGCGGTTTTTGGCGACTTACATGAACTCCGCCTACAGATTGTTGAACGAGCCGTAACCGTCCAGACATTCATCTGTTGTTGCTTATCGGGGGTGGGAAGATTATTCATGGTATGTATTGGGATAGTTTTATTAGGGTTGTAAGTTAGTTAAATCGAACTAACCATTTATTGCATTACCAACAGATTGGCCGTGCCTCTACCAATGAGTAGTTTTCACGCTTTGGAGCTACATGAGAGTTATCCGGAGGCGCTGTTGCTTTACCATATATTATTGTTAATTTTCTTTAGTGTCATTTGAATTGTTGGTTGCGTTTGCTGTTTATTTTATTCTTTTTTTTGGTTCTTATTCTTACCTTGCCTGGTTGGCATTACTGTTTTCATGGTTTTGCTTTCGTGTGGTTAATTGCTGTAGTGGCATATTTAATTTAATTTGATTCTATTATATTGTTTCTGCATATTTGTTTTGTGTTTTTGTGAAGCTGCATTGTTGTGAGCAAGTAGAGCGCCTACTGGCTATATCTCACTGTAGTGCCCTGTACCTGTAGGGTGCTTGTACCCTCAAAGTTGGTGCCAAACCTGTTTCTATTTAATCTCTTCACAGGAGCTGAGTGCCGAAGGCGGGCGGAGTTTGGTGTGGTGGTATTCCCCACGAGTGCTGTGGTGTGTGTGTGCGCGTGTGTACCCCGGTGTAATCAGTGTGAGGTGTGGTGTGACCTAGTGTGTCCCTAGACCCCGCTGTCGGATCCCAGCTCCTGTTCTATCTTTGTTTGGCCTATTTTGAGGGGTTTGTTGTCTCCGGTTGCTCAGGGTGGTACTCTTCCATCCTAGTTTTTTTTGTGTTTATATTTCTTTATTTCCAAGTGATTGTGTGTTCGAATCTTTTTAATAAAAGTATATATATTTCTACGCTCACGTCTCCTGCCGCTTCCTGAAGTGAACCTGTGTGCTTTAAGTTACAAGAATCTTTACTTCTGTCCCTGGCAAGTATCCAGGGTGGCGTAGTCGCTCCATTTTGTGGTCGATTGGCGTCAGGTCACAAAAGGCAAGCATTTCAACTACACTATTTCAATGTTTTGATAAGCCTGCCCCAGAAGTTACTGCCGCTTCGGGTGACGCTGCAGCAGGTGTTACAGAAAAAGAGCCGACGAAGTCATCCTCCGTTGCCTTAGAGAAACGAGATTGTGACCCCGGGACACTGTTTCGACTGCGTTGCCCCCACTTTTAAGACTACTGAGTATTCTTTAATAAAATGAACATATTTGTTGTCTTTAACATAACTGTACGGGGATTGTTGGATTGTTGTATCTAACTAGCCAACTTCACAAACATTAGTGTGGTGAATCAATAAATGAGGGCAAAAGATATAAGGTATTGTACAATGTATATAACTGTTTTAGATGATCAGGCTAGAGACACTGTGCTTGAGTGCTGCACACGTTGATCGTTGATGATTATACAGTAGTTAAGGATCAATGTCAATAATACGCACAACTTACACTCATAAGTGTGACCCAGTGTGTGAAACCAGGCTAAAAATCTAGTTCATAGTGACGCGCAGAGTTTGATTTCAACCATTTATTTCAATATGATTGACATGGCTGTAGTCAGTCAAAATCAAACTAAGTCTCAAGAATATAAAAATATGTGGTTCATAATGGTATTTGAATGGAAACCACTACAATGCATGTAATAGTGTTTTAGCAGCGTGGGTTTATGTAGAAATAGAACATCACAAGTAAATGCCGTTATAGATGTGTTTTCAAAGACTGGATCACAAATGCGCTTTGAAAACGGTCAGCTGATAAAACCTGTGCTTTAGGCAGGGCTGGGAAAACTTTTACCTTGAGGCACACATCAAATTTTCTAATCTACTGTATGTTAAGGGCCGCATACTTTTCGCACATTAAATGAAATCTTTTTTTATTTCTTCTAAACTGAGCTTTGAAACTACTGTAGTGTATGGACATGCAATTCCTTCTACTCTGAGTTTGTAAACACTTTTATATTGAAAAAAAGGCAAAACATTTGCACACAGTCACAAGACACATACTGTAATTATAATAATATTATATTTTTGCAATATTCCTCTTCTGTATAGGCCTTAATTCTGCTTCAATATTGACTTTATGGCTTTTAAAATGCAGTAAATATCTGTTCTGATCTGACTCTTTTATATTCAAAAAGAAAACCCACCACCACTAATACTTTTCTGTATACTTCTACCAGTTTAACATTTGGCATTAAAAACAGCTATATTTCACCAGTATATAGGAGCTTTCTATGATGGGAGCTATATTTCACAGTCTGTGTCACTCGTCCATTTACATAAGTCGGACTTCTAAGAAGTGGAAGTGAAAGCAGTCTCTCTTAGAGCATTTCTCAGCACAAGGGATCGATCGCAGACCAGCAGAACCATACGTCACAGCCGCATCTCTTTCATCCCTCAGGACGGGCATTTGATAATAGAATTGTCATGATATAGAAAACATCAAAAAGATTTAGTATAAAGCAGCATTAAAAGGCTACAAACAATCTAAAACTAAGAATCATTAAAATACGTTTCAAATGTTTGTTTCACCGCTTGAGTAATACCATCACATTTTTTAATTGAACTTCACCATAGCGATACAAAGATGACATGTTCACATACAATGAATAAATTAGGCTTACATTTTCATGAGTAAATAGTATGTTCAATATCATCAGCCTGAAACATGGAAATTATTATGCTTTACAAAGTTACTTGTAACGGCAATTAGATTTAACTTTTTTGGATTAAAGTTTTCAAGTAGAATTTTTGCAGTGCAGTGGATCTGAAGTCATCTTGATTAATAAGCTACTTAAGGATTTTCATCAAGTGCTAACATGCAGATTTTACAGTTCAAAGGGAAAGGCCGTGTCTCAAGGTGCTGTTCACTGGTCTGTGTCTGGGAATGATGTGTTTCTTGGTGAGTTGAGAAACTGCACACATTCTGTAAATTGCTATTCATGTTTCCAAAAAATCCCAAGCAGAACTTAGTTATTGTGTAAAAGATCACCACTGGTCAAGACATTTTCCCACATCATCTTGTGTGTTTCCTGTACTTCATATTTCGGTTTTTGAAGGACTCAACTGTTGGCTCTCCATATTTTGAAGGTTATGTGGTCTTGTTTGGATAAAGAAAAAGAGAAACGACCTCCACACAGCCTTTCGTTTCAGCACTTTGCAAAACGTCACAACTCCACAAACTCCGTCTCCTCTCCTGCTGACAGTGTCTTAGAAATCCCTTCAGAAGAGTCCGAGTCACCAACAAGCTCATTTTACTCTGAATTTGGAATCAGTTCAGAACGTTACTCCAGTTTACAGCAGGATCTCTACTGGGCTGGACCAGACAGATCCATTACGGATGTGTCCGTGAGTACAAGTCCGGCTCACTCCACATTCATCATTCAGAACCTGAAAGAGAGCTACCAACTAGGAGAGGAGATTTCTGTTAGGATCCATGCGAGAGATTTTAGCAATAATTCCAAACCTTATGGAGGGGACTTCTTTCAAGCCAAGCTGTTCTCATCTAAAAAGGTAGTGCGCCTCTAACACAGCACGCAGTCATACATCTGTCTGTAGTAGATCTGGTTGTTTAAGGTGTTCTTGTGTCACAGGCCAGTGTGTTTGGGGAGGTGAAGGACTTGCTCAACGGCTCTTACTCGGTGCGTTTTCTTCTGCCGTGGGTGGGACAGGCACAGGTGGCTGTGCGTCTGATCCACTCCAGTGAAGCTGTGCAGGTCCTCAAGCATCACAGAGACACAGATTCTGACAGAGTTTTCTTCAACGGATATTTTGAAGGACCGGGACCGAATGGGACCAGGCTAAATGAAAACGTGAAGTGTAACGTGAAGTGGGACAAGAATGGACTGGAGAAGAAGGGATCTGGAGACTGCTGCTGTGAATACAAAGACTCTCGCACTGGAGAAGAATGGCGCTGCCAGAAACCCAAATCTCTGCCATGCAGCGCCCGTGTGTATCACTCCATGGGAGGATATCACAATCGTGTGACTGCCAAAGAAGCAAAGTTTATGTGAGATACAACATTGTATTTAACAGTTTGGTTATGAACTAGTTTCTTGTGTGTAATGTGATCAAACAATGGGGAGATATATTTATGATTTAAATCATTTCTTTGCCAGGCAGCAAACCAACAAAGGTGTCAATGGGCAAAACAGCATCGTCAACATTCTTCCCTTTAATGAAAGTGCAGGAATTGGTATGTTGGCCTTTGAAACGCGATGTTTAAGATTTCATTTAATGTCATTTCCATCGTAACGTTTTTTCTCCATCCTGCAGATGAAAGAGAGAAATGTCGTCCTGGTTTGCACTCCCCAGTTCCAGCTGGCTTTTACCTGAATGATGTGTGGACTTCCTTCGTCTGTAAAACTCGTCCTTTTGCCCCCCAAACAACAACAAAATGCCTTAAAGACAAACACATCTACATGATGGGAGATTCTACTTTGAGACAGTGGTTTGAGTTCTTGCTGAAAGCTGTACCAAGTGAGATCAAACACCAAAAACAAATGTCTTGCATGTTTTTATGCAACAGTTCTTTCTAGTTCTCCAATCTGATTGGCTGAGAGCCATGAGATATTCCACCAGGATCACAACGGGAACTGACCGTTGAACCGCTTCACTGACTGTTTGTATCAATACGACTTTCTTTCAATATCATATTTTATCGATCAGTTTAACTTCCAAGAATCAAAAGGATGTTAACACATAATATGAATGCTGACAGATAGTGAAGAAATTTACAGGCAAATCTTTTCCAAGGTAAAGATTGTTCGTGTGGTGAACGGAAACTGCTGAGATCCTTTATCAACACACGTGTGTCGTCCAACTGTTGTGTAAATGCACTGCGGCCTCGTGCCATGCTGATATAAGAGCACTATACACACGACTACGAGAGCGATATTGCATTACTATATTAGTTCGGTATGATTATAATTGACTTAATTATCACTGATGAGATGATTGTTGTTGTGTTCACTGCAGGTTTGAAGCAGATGAATCTGCACGTTCAGTATCAGGCAGGACCTCTTCTAGCAGTGGATGTGGAGAACAACATTGACTTACACTGGAGAGCTCACGGTGTTCCTCTGCGGTGTCTGAAAACTGAAATTGCTAATCTGCACTACATCAGTAATGAGATTGAGGATCTGGCTGGAGGACCTCACACCGTTATTGTCTTTAATCTGGGACCACACTTCACCACATACCCGCTGGATTTCTTCACCCGCAGAGTGTTGAGGATCCGCAAAGCTGTTGTAGATTTATTACAGCGAGCCACATGAAGAAGCTTTTCAGGGAAGAAACAAGGAGTGTGATGCTTTAATACCTTATGAAAATAAACCAACAGTCGTAAGTGTAGTTTAACCTTAACCGGCACCCACATTCACTTTTTATGCATGTCACTAACATGGTCAGGAAAGGATAATGAAGTACAATTGTATGAATACAATACATTTGGTTTTATCTCAATTTAAAACCAGTTTATTATTTCGAACCCACTGCGTGATTGTTCTCTGCGGCACATACAGTAAATGAGGAATATTTAAGTGAGGAGTTGTTAACAATGTAGAATCATCAGCATACATGACTATGGTCAATCATTTATACAAATAGAAAACAACGATGGGCCATGAGCCATACCACAATAGGTGTTTTTAGCCTCCGAAAAAGAACCGTTGTAAAACACACACTCTCTGTTTTCTGTTGGTAATGTAACCGACTATGCCACCGGGGTCAATCGCCCTCGGAAATATGATTTAACTACTAGGACACACAGGTTCGACAGCTTGGTGGTGCAAATGAAAAGAGAGGCGTGACCTTCAATTTGATTGTTTTATTTACCAACCTTATAACAAAGACAATTAAGATCAGTATGAAAAATATCTTTAATTTAGTATGTATCTATAATATGTGTGTGCTACTGAGCATTAACATGTGTTTCATCAGGCATGTGATCAGCCCAGGACAAAAAGAAGGAAGACTGCATGCCCCCTCGCCCACCCCCAATCCCCCCAAAATAGTCTTTAATGTTACATGATTAAAACAGGCAACTGTTTGCCAAAAATAGATATTTTAGATATCTAAATATATTTAAATAGATATCACAAAACCAAATTATTATACACTGTATAAAATGCCTGTGAAATGAACAGTGAAATTCTGTTGATTTCACACAAAAAACCTGTTGATTAAAAATACAGATAAACACGGTGAAATAGTCTGTAAAACTAACAGCAAAAATCCCATCGTTTTTCTGTAAAAACTACAGAACATTTTTCACAGTGTAATTACCAGATTCTGACTGGCAATTTTGGAAATATCAGTTCAAATGTTTATTAGTTTAACAGTCACCTAAACAATATTGAATAAAACAGGTTGATGCTTGTGCAAATATCTTATGCTAATGTCAAATAAGATGGCATGAACAAATGGCACCCCTTGAATAGTTTATATTAGGCATACTTAAAATTTGATTGTAATCACCAATAATCCATCAAACAATAATTGAACACAAACAGTAAAGAACACACTGCCCCCAAGAGACTTCCATACACAGCCACTAGATGGCGCATCTACGTCATTCGTACAGCATTTGTCCGCATTAATCCGCATGTAATAAACGGTATTTGCAAACGCTTCATGTTGCAGTTTTTGTCAATTTGAATGTATGCATTCAGTAGAGACTTTGACGCGTTTATATTAGACAGTGACTAGATCGGCCATTTGTATAGTTTTAAGCCATTAAATCGAGGAATGGCCTATTTTAGTCTCTGTATATAGATAATAAGCATATCACATCCCAGCAAACAAAGGCAAGTCCAAAAGACGTCTGTCATGGTCGTTGATGACGTTGCATAGACGTCCCTTGAGGAGCCAGAATGTAAGTTTTTACAACGTCTGTTTATGACGTCTTCTGAACGTGTGCTATTGTTGTCCAGTGATCTCTATAACTGTGTTGGACTGATATCACTTTTGCACCTGCAATTCATGTTGAAATTTAATTAATCCACCATTATTGTGATCAGTGTTTGCTTTAGTTGAGCTCATAATACTTGACCTTCATTATATGAATCCTCTTTCAGACAATAGTGTTTTAGAAATAACACATGTTTGTCAATAAAGAAAGAGGTGGGGAAGATTGGTTAAAGTTGCTTTTATAATATTTGTGAAGTCATATTAAAATTGATGAACTTTGGTTAGATAAACCTAGAACATACATGACTGATGGGAGTACTTTAACTAGTAAATGCACAAACATTGAATTCAAATTATCCTCAATTCTTACTTGATACACTTTGGCATCAACAGTCATCATACAAACCTCAACAATGGTGACATTTAACAAAAACTTAAGATAATTAGATCAATTGCAATGCATGCTGGGAATCATGAATGAGTTTTGTACTATGATGTCACCCAGCATGCATTGCAGCACGAAGTATTCTTCTGTTGGTTGTCACCATTGTTGAGTTTCATACACTAATTCATCATGTCTTTGTGTGTTTGTTTGCTCGTGCGGTTCAGTCGTTTGAAAATGTATTTTAGAAAATTACTAAGAAATGTTACAGTCAGATTATGGCTTAAACCTCATATTATGCATTAGAAAAATGATCATCCAACATTTGCACAACAATGAAACAAACTCCTGATAAGTGAGAACAATCATTCCTCAAAGAACATTTTCACAGCTGATTTCACAGGAATTTAGTTTTCATTGGCCATTATAACAGTGTCACATTTGTAATGGCAAAGTTCATCCATCGTATGTGTAATAAATAAGAGTCATGAGACCAACTAAAGCAAACACTGATCACAATAATGGTGGATTATTTAAATTTCAACATGAATTGCAGGTGTAAAAGTGATATCAGTCCAAACACAGTTATAGAGATCACTGGACAACAATAGCACACGTTCAGAAGACGTCTTAAACAGACGTTGTAAAAACTTACATTCTGGCTCCTCAGGGGACGTCTATGCAACGTCATCAACCACGTTGAAAAGACGTCTTTTGGACTTGCCTTTGTTTGCTGGGCATAGACGTCTGAACTTCTTGACGTAGAGAGCTTAGAAAGGATCCTGTTGGCTGGCTTCGAAAAAATTTCAGTTCACCTCAATATACTTTTTAAAATTAGACGGCGAGTTTTTGAAAGCGCATCCGAAAGGAGTTGTTTTTTGCATACAAACCAATAGGATGTCGGAATGGTATATGTTTATACTTCTCATCCAACCACAATTCAATTTTAGAATTAGATTTTTTGAACGATGACCTGGAATGAAAATAAGACGAAATGAAATAGGAGTAACAAGGCTGTTGTAAGGATGTAAATGTAAGGATACTTGCGTGTTACTGTTACTCGCGTAACAGATAATTGCGTGAAAATGTAAGGAGTAGAAGTAAAAAGTCGGCTGAAAAATAATTACTCCAGTAAAGTATAGATACCCAAAATGTCTACTTAAGTAAGGTAACAAAGTATTTGTTCTTCGATCCTCGACACATCTGCTTAAACGAAACAGCCAGGCGTGAGTGTTAAAGATCCCTCAATACACCTCTCCAAGGGGATATCTGTAGAAATAAAAAGACCATAATAACCCCCTTTAGCATGGGCGTTATACAGATTGAATTTTCCTTACTTAAACATACAATAAACATACATTAGCACGCCCCTTTTGCTACACCATTTACCGCTCACACGGTCACAGTAAGATAACTTCAATCCGGTCAAGAGTCGTGAGTGAAATCCATGGCATTTTAGTTTGGCAATAAGAATGTCATGATCATCACATCAAAAGCTGCTGTATAGTCTATTAAGAGAGCGCCTACCAGTTTCTTATCATCTAGACATGTTAAACATTCATCTGTCATGTGTACAAGAGCAGTGCTTGTGGAGTGTCCTGGGCCCCTTTCAATAAGGAGGTTCAACCAACTCTCTGTTAAACCGTGAACTCAGAGTTGGTTTACTCAGAAATGAGAAACTTTGAGTGTTTGGTTTCAGAACGGCTGATTTGAGTTAGTTCAACTGACTCTGGGTAGACTTACGCTGGGTTAAGCGCTTGCACTACGACTATAAAAGCCATCATCAATGGAGATCTGATATGACGATTCACCATGGCAACGGCAGCAGAAAAAGCAACATGGCGGCAGAATGCGCTTGAGAGTTTTTGAGATTTACTGATGTGCTGAAAATGACTTCAGTCTTAATTAATAAATAGATAAATGTACCAATAAACACACACATTAATCATTAAATGAAGGAAACAAGAGCAATAAGAAATCGTATGTGTTTGTCTTCAGCTGGGCTTCTAGCGTGGGGGCTTACTGATGGTCAGCAGTATCCGAGGTGACCGACGGTTCTTCTGTCTCTTATACCTCGTAGTGTCCTTGAACTAACCATGAGCCTGTCCAAAAGTAAACTCATCCATTAGCTTGCCTGGACAAGTTCATCCTTCAACAGAACGTGCGCATACAGCTGTCCTGTTTCACTCCTCCTTCCACAGGAAGCCACACCCACACATGAATAATAATTACTGTGCATCTTGCCCAATGCCGTATAAGCATTACTAAAACATAACTTAATAACAATCTTGCAACCAGTCCATTACATTTGATACACTAGTTCAGAACTAGACAAGAGTAACAGACAAGAAGGCAAAGTAATTGCACTTTCTTGATGTTATATAACACCCCCTTCATGCAAATATTTTGTCTCATTATCCTTCTCAAGTTCATTTTTGGCACACAAACTTTGTTCATTTTATCAAATTTCACCAACAATATACAAACATTTACAGTTGTCCATGATTTGTACATCGTTCAGTTTACAGATCATTCCAATCTTTATTTATTTATTCACGACTTGCGACTAACGCTGTCAGGTGTAGATACATAATTGCTTTGAATTTTTTAGTAATATCTCTAACATAAACTGTACAATTTACACAGTGCCAATCCTAGACGTCTGTTGGCCTTATGCAAACTTTTGTGAGGGGCCCTTGTCATAATAGATAAAATTAGATGAGCATTACTCTAAACTATAAGAAATAAAAATAAAAAAATCAAGTAATACACTTAAATGAATTAAAACAGACAAAAAACCTTAAACTGACATTAGGAACATAGTATAAAATTAAATTCCCATTTTGATTCACATGATAATAATGCTTTACCTAAAGTGACACATGGCTCTGGAACCATCTAGCTTTTTAGTTATCAAATGAGTGATTAACAAAAATAAAACATGATACATATGGTTCACTCATGAAAGCTAAGCATACGAAAACAAAAACATCATCATGGGCAAACAAAATACGGTGGTGTGCATTATAGCTGACACTCAAATGAACATTCTTCAGATGGTTTTGTGACCAAGTCATTCCCTGAAAATGCCATTGAAGTTAGAATATTAAAGGGGCGATGAATTAAGACCTCAATTTTAAACTATTCTTTTGTTATATAAGAGGGAATCATATTTACGTGAACATCCTGTAAGTGTCAGAATGGAAAATGCCCTTGTTACTGAAATAACAACCGTTATTGACACCAGGCCCAGCGAACGCCAGGTTCTGGAATAGAATCCAATGAAGACATTGATAGGTTGAACACCGCCTCTAAAGAAAAATATCAACGACTAGCCCCGCCCACCGGAAGAGCGAGCAAGCAATAAACATGCCGTTAAAGATTGCAAAATATTGTGCACTCAGTGCCTGGTTGTGGAAGAACACAGTCGCTGCATAACCTTCCTTCGGATTACAACATTAGTAATGCGTGGTTGAAGTTTATTTTTAAACTACAGATCGCTATCTCTCCTCCCATTCATTGCTAAAACTCTTAAATGTTTTGTATGTAACCAGCTCTCATCCTTTCTCACCCAGAACAACCTCCTGGACAGCAACCAGTCTGGTTTCAAGAGAGGTCATTCCACTGAGACTGCGCTGCTCTCTGTCATTGAAGGACTGAGACTGGAAAGAGTTGCCTCTAACTCATCTGTTCTTATCCTACTGGATCTATCTGCCGCCCTTGACACCGTTAACCATCACATCCTCCTGTCGACCCTCAAGGCTATGGGTGTCTCTGGAGTAGTCCTAGAATGGTTCAGGTCTTACCTCTCAGGTAGGTCATTTAGAGTATCATGGAGAGGTGAGGTCTCTGAGTCCCAACATCTCATACAGGGTGCCTCAGGGCTCAGTGCTTGTGGCGCTGCTAATTTCTGTATACATGACATCCCTAGGCTCTGTCATTCGGAAACATGGCTTTCCTATAGCTCAGTGGTAAGAGCATTGCGTTAACAATGCAAGGTTGTGCGTTCGATCCCAGGGTATTGCACAAATAAATGTATAGGATAATGCAATGTAAATCGCTTTGGATAAAAGCGTCTGCCAAATGCTTAAATGTAAATATCCTATTACTGCTATGCGGATGATACACAACTCCCACCTGTCTTTTCAGCCAGATGATCCGACTGTTTCTGCATGCATTTCAAGCCGACATCTCACTCTGGATGATGGACCATCACCTGCAGCTGAACCTTGCAAAAACAGAACTGCCGGCCGACACAAAGACTCATCACAGCTTCTCCATTCAACTGGGCTCATCAACCATCACATCTTCCAGAAAGGCCAGAAACCTGGGAGTGGTGATCGGTGATCAGCTTAACTTCACAGATCAGGTTGCCAGCACTGCCCGGTCCTGTAGATTTATCCTCTATAATATTAGGAAAAGTAGACCCATCCTATCACAGCATGCTACGCAAGTCCTAGTCCAGGCTTTTGTTCCGTCCAGACTGGACTACTGCAATGCGCTGCTGGGTGGACTTCCAGCTTGCACAACCAAACCTGATGTGGATGACGAGATGTCAGCCATGCTTTCCCGGGCTGCCATGAGCATTGGGCTGCAGTGCACCGCACCGCCCCATCCCCAACATTTACGGCTGGACACATACCTTGGGTCGGAGCGCAACTCCAAGCCGCACCCAGCTCCGGTTCCATTCTTCCCAGAGGTGCATGACGAACTTAGTAAGACCTGGAACGCCCCCTTTTCTGATCCTTACTTCCCTCGATGGTGGGGCAGCTAGGGGCTATGTCGATGTGCCCCCGGTGGAGAGATCGACCTAGACTTCCGGCCAAAGCGTGTAAGTGTGTAAGGCTTACACTGCTGCTGGCCAAGCTGCCTCCTCTCTCCACGACATAGCCATCCTGCAGGTCCATCAGGCCAAGGCGTTGAAAGAGCTCCAGGAGGGTAAGACTGACCCAGGGCTGATGCAGGAACTCCGCACTGCTATCGACCTCGCCCTACGGGCGCCCAAGGTGACCGTGCGGGCCCTGGGTCGGACGATGTCCACACTTGTGGTCCAGGAGAGGCACCTTGAGCAGATGTGAGATGCAGAGAAAGTCCGCTTTCTCGACGCACCCATCTCGCAGGGTGGGCTGTTTGGTGACACTGTCGAGGACTTCTCCCAGCAGTTCTCGGCAGTGAAGAACCAGACGGAAGCCACATCCAGCAGCCCCGACCCCCGCTCCGGCGCCCCCGACTGGAGCTACATCGTTGGGCAGGTAAGTCAGCAGAGTCGATGAAGCAGATCGTACCCCTAGCCCCCCTGTCTCGGTCCATGGGAGCCTGGCTACGGCTTCCCAAACCGTCACGGTGGCTACGGGATACGATCCGTCTCGGCTACGCGATCTAATTCGCCAGACGCCCACCCAAGTTTCGGGGCATCCTCTCAACCTCAGTCAGAGGCAAGGATGCTCCCATGCTTCGGGCCGAGGTCGCTCATCCCTCTAGCCTAGATGTTAAACGGGTTCCACATCCCGTACTTTATCGTCTTCAAAAAAGGCGGGGGGTTGCGCCCCATGCTAGATCAGCGTACCCTGAACAGGCACCTACACAAGCTGCCGTTCAGGATGCTCACGCAGAAGCGCATCGTGACTTTTATCAGATGTCAGGATTGATTCATGGCAATCGACCTGAAGGACGCTAACTTTCATGTCTTGATTCTCCATCGTCATCGCCCCGTTCCTACGGTTCGCTTTCGAGGTGTCGGGCATATCAGGACAGATTCCTCCCTTTCGGTCTGTCCCCACGAGTCTTCCCGAAGGTCGTGGAAGCCGCCCTCGCTCCCCTCAGGGAGAAGGGCGTGCGGGTACTAAACTGTCGACGACTGTGCCCGGTGGCTTCTTGCTGATTAGAGAAACAAGGCCGTCACCTGTGACGGCCGGAGGCAGCGGTTTCCCACCTTTCCAAAAGCTCTGGGACCCCCTTCCTATCCACTGGAAGGTTACAATTTTGCGGTAGTGCTCACGTCTGACACACCCAGGGCAGTCACTGTCGCTTCGCTAGACATTGTGATGCAGCACAGCGCCGTGGCGTTTTCCATAAGAACCCCATCTGTCGGTTCGACACAACGTCGAGAGACTGACAGAAAGGGAACGTCTTGGTTATTGATGTAACCTCAGTTCCCTTATGGAGGGAACGCGTTGTTGTGTCCTTCATGCCACAATGCGTGCCACCCACTGTAGCAGTCGAGAGAGGTCTCAGGCTCCTCAGCCCACAGGTGAATGAATGCAGCAAAGCTTAACAAGTCTCTGTCCTCGATCGAGCTGTACTTTTTAATCAAACTTTATTTGTTTATCAGACACTTTTAAAACAGAATATATATATTTATCTTTGTAATCATTCTTCTGGTTTTACTGGTTTTACTGGATGAGTTGTTATCAACGGCATTTGATCACTATGTATTTCGGCACCACCCAAACATATCAAACTGGACTGGCTCTTACAAGACACTTTTTCCAATCTATGAGGCACCTACACTGGATTCATTATTCTATTTTATTGGAGTGACTATTCAAACAGGTTAGTTGCTTTCCTTATTTTGTGTTATTCATCAATATCCTATCAATGTTTGAATGTTTTCCACAGCATCAGTTCCTGTAACTGTCCTACATTTGAAAAAGCTGCTTTGACTGACCTAACATCTCTTCTGCTCATTTCTGCTCAATTTCATTGACACTCTTTTTACAGAAGAGTGACTATATATATCACACCCCTAGTGTTATCTTTTAACCTCAAAATATATGAAACTTCTTTTACAGTTTTAAAAGTTTCTTTTACAAATCCCCAAATTCTAATAACTCAAGTACAAGCCATTTAATATTACGTTTAAAGCTTTGTCGTAGTTTTATAATAGGATCAATTTGATTCCAACCAAATTTTTAACATTTAAACCACCATCTGTCTGAGCTTTTTTCCTGCCTAACTTAGTCACCAAACATTCTCTTTGCCTCACGTAAGACAATGAGATATCTAATATTCTTCTAATCTTACTTCTAACCCTTCACCAGCTGATAAATTGAGTTGATTAAAGTAATATTACAAAATAAAAAAATGTTTTGTTTATTCTCTTATTGCTTTGACTAGAAAAGATCAAGGATTTCAGTATACGCACTTAAAAAGTGTGAGGATACGTAACAACATCGTTTTGTGTCAGAAAAAAAGCAACCTACTGACTTTGGGACTTTGGGATGAAACAACAGGAGATCATGAAAGGCAAGCATTTCAACTACATATAACCAGTGTTGGGGAAGCTACTTTGAAATTGTAGTTAGATAAGCTACAAGCTACTCATAAATATAAGTAGTTAAGTTACAGCTTAGCTACCGATCTGAAAAAAAGCTAGCTTCTTTGAAACTACTTTTATCTTCTACATTCTCGCATGAAAAAATTCAGGAGTATAGTATTTATTATAGAAAACTGTATAAACTTCCTATATACTGTATCGTTTTTTTTACTTTACCACAGTAAATATTAAAGTAAATTACAAGATTTACAAACTGTATCAATTTACTATAGCTAAATAAAACAGAATATTGTATTTAATGTTAATGGAGTGTGATAATTACCATAATATTCTACAGCAAGTACATAGTACTTTATAAAGTCAAAAAGTCAAAGTCAAAGTCTGCTTTATTGCAATTCTGCCACATGTACATGTCATAGACGTCGATAGGCGACGTGTCCCTACCAATATCCAGGGAACAGTAATTTGTCCCTACCAATAATTTCGACCAAACAATTTACCTACATTTATATATAACCACTGATGCCATCTGTCTCTTGTGTTTTCTACCTAATACTTATTTTATTCAACATTAATTTGTCCGGAAATAATTTAATTGAAGTTAAACATCTTATAAAACCGCTGTTTGTGGAACATGTGGTTAAATCTCGTTCTCTGCAATGAGTCCCGCCTCTGTAGCTCACGTCGCTAATAGGATTGGCTTTGCTTTTTTAAGTCCCGCCTCTCTAACCCAGGTCGCATTATGAATGGCTTTGAGTCTTTGACTTCTCTCGTTAACGTGTGACGTAAGCGGCTTTCATTTGAACGAAGCGCCAAAGCTCTGTCAACACAATGCAATGTGCATACTGGTAAGGAAAAAATAATCTTTACAACAGTTTTATTGACAAAATATGCGACACGTTACAGGAAAGTGCACACTTGAGGCTGTTTGTATGTGAATTTAGTTACCAATTATATCTTTTTGGTTGTTGATTCATTCATCTGAAAAAAATGGCAAAGAATTCCATGTGTTCTGTGATGGCTTTCAAATAAGTTTAATGTGTTGTATTTGTTTCTACTGAAGCAGACCTGGAGGAAATCTGCTGATTCCGCTTTTATTCACCCTGCCAGAATTTTCACTGGCATCACAAAAAGTTAAAATAAAAACATAAAAATAAAATGGAACTTGTCATGATTCTCGGGGGGAGACATGGCGTGGGAACCCAAGTGCAGGCAGGACTCAGACGTGGGGTAAACAATGGTATTTATTAAAACAGAACAAGACTATACAAAAAGGCAAAACAAAACCCACGAGGGGGAAAACGAGACAGGATACCTCTAACATAAAAAACAAGAACACGGACTAACTAAGCTAAGGAAACAAAACACTTGAAATGAACACTAAACTAACACTTACTTTGACAAGGGGTAAACAGGAACAAGGTAGGACAAATGGCACGAATAAAGCTCATAGAACTACAGGAACAACTTAACTAGCACAAGCAACTTCATACAATGAACGAGCACAAGACAATGAACACGAGGATGTTTTAAAGGGTGACAAACACAGGATCATAACGAGGAACAGGTGCTGGGGATTAAGCACTAAGGAGAGGCTGACGAGGAACGAGATGGCGGGAACAATGACGCAGACCGGAGAGAGAGAGAGTATGGCCTAATAGAGGCCAAAATAGTCTCTCTCCCACCACATAACTAAAGGCTATGCCATGGCTCCACAGAAAACCAAGAATAAAACATGACATGAGTGGAACCATGACAGGAACTGTTGTATATTTGTTGATTTTGACTTTGTGTAACATTAATACGGTTAAATATAAAAAAACGTTAAAATATTATATTGTTTAGATAAGTCAAGGAAACTGCACTACCCAGTCAACACGATGATGTCACAGTGATCTCACAGTGATGTCACCATCAGCTTTCAGAATACTCACGATGAGGTCAAAATGTAACCTCACAGCAAACTCACTGTGTGCTCAAACTGTGAACTGTGATCACTGTGCTCTGTGACTGTGAACTGTGATCACTGTGACTGTGATCTTAGAGGTTTAGAGACTGTGATCTTCCTCTTTACTGTGTGATCTTAGAGGTTTAGATGTGACTGTGAACTGTGATCTTAGAGGTTTAGATGTGACTGTGATCTCACTCTTTACTGTGATCTTAGAGGTTTACTGTGTGTGATCTGTGATCTTACCCTGTGGCACTGTGATCTTCCTCTTTACTGTGATCTTTAGATGTGACTGTGATCTTCCTCTTTACTGTGATCTTAGAGGTTTAGATGTGACTGTGATCTTCCTCTTCACTGTGATCTTAGAGGTTTAGATGTGACTGTGATCTTCCTCTTTACTGTGATCTTAGATGTGACTGTGGTCTTGTTTACTGTGATCTTAGAGGTTTAGATGTGACTGTGATCTCACTCTTTACTGTGATCTTAGAGGTTTAGATGTGACTGTGATCTCACTCTTAGATGTGACTGTGATCTTTACTGTGATCTGTGGTCCTGTGTTAGAGGTTTAGATGTGACTGTGTACTGTGATCTTAGAGGTTTAGATGTGACTGTGATCTCACTCTTTACTGTGATCTTAGACTAGTTTGTCATCTGAAGTCATCATTATGTTGATGAGTGTTTGCTTTACTTGAGCTCTTGACTCTACAGTGTCTGTCTTCTCTTCCTCTGACTGTAACTGTGTGTTTACTGTATAGAGCACATTTGTTATGTTGATTTATGCTAACCACTTCAGTTTGTGATAGAGTAAGAAAAAGACGTTACGCAGCGCGCTGCTCTGAAGGCAGAACGGAATGTAGCAATGTCTCGCAAATATTCCGAAGTCGATTACAACAGATACAAGACGATAATCGATAATAATTGAAAATACGCGTTATAACATTATCATGCGACGTAGGTTTATGCGTGAACTTCATGTTCATATGCCCAGGCAGTCATTAACAGTGACAGAATATACTTTTTTCCTTATATATCTATTTTTTTGTGTTTCATGTGAATGTTTGGCAAAAATGAAAAAAGTTATGGTTTATCTACGACACCCAGCATGCAACACGGCGTGACGTCAGCAGCACATTCTCTATTTCAGTGTTTTTGTAAGCCTGCTACTGAAGCTACTGCCACTTCGGGTGAAGCTGCAGCAGCTGTTACAGAAAAGGACCCCGATGAGGCTGATGCTATGTTGTACACGGGGTCATCCTCCGTCGCAAAAGCGTCCCGGGGTCGCAATCACATTTCTCTGTTCGACGTTGTATTATACTTTCTCTTGTTCTGCTGATCACTCGCCCCCACTTTTAAAACCAATGAGTATTCTTTAATAAAATTTAGTTTCCGTGGTGAATCAATAAAAGAGGTAGAAAGGGAGAGATAAATTATATTACAATGTAGGCTATATTTTTGTTTTATATAGGCGATAAGAACTCCTGGCCAGCCTTTGTCATGGAACTGACAGGAAATATAACCCAAATGCAAATTTTATTTAACATAGGACAAAGCATGACTCAAAATCCCTTGAGGGGGAAAACAAGAACAAAATACTTTAACCACACCTCACCACACCTCACCTCACCTCACCTCACCTCACTTCACTTCACCTCACCTCACTTCACTTCACTTTTTTTTAGTTTTGAGATTGGGTGAAGGTCTACAAATAGAACAAAGACAAATAGAAATAATAGTTTTTTTTTTCATTTAGTATTAAAACTGTGAAAAGAGATTCCGATGCCATTTTCTTATTTTCATCAAATTACAGTTTTTCTCGATTGCTAAAACACAATTTCTGAAACCTTGCTCCATTTTCTGAAAACATTTAACACAAAACCTCATCTTCAAGCACTATTTACAAAACCTCTGACTCCTCTAGCAAAATGAAACTTTCGCCTCAAAATGTTTTACCTGATGTGACCTGACGCCAATCGACCACAAAATGGAGCGACTACGCCACCCTGGATACTTGCCAGGGACAGAAGTAAAGATTCTTGTAACTTAAAGCACACAGGTTCACTTCAGGAAGCGGCAGGAGACGTGAGCGTAGAAATATATATACTTTTATTAAAAAGATTCGAACACACAATCACTTGGAAATAAAGAAATATAAACACAAAAAAAACTAGGATGGAAGAGTACCACCCTGAGCAACCGGAGACAACAAACCCCTCAAAATAGGCCAAACAAAGATAGAACAGGAGCTGGGATCCGACAGCGGGGTCTAGGGACACACTAGGTCACACCACACCTCACACTGATTACACCGGGGTACACACGCGCACACACACACCACAGCACTCGTGGGGAATACCACCACACCAAACTCCGCCCGCCTTCGGCACTCAGCTCCTGTGAAGAGATTAAATAGAAACAGGTTTGGCACCAACTTTGAGGGTACAAGCACCCTACAGGTACAGGGCACTACAGTGAGATATAGCCAGTAGGCGCTCTACTTGCTCACAACAATGCAGCTTCACAAAATACACAAAAACAAATATGCAGAAACAATATAATAGAATCAAATTAAATTAAATATGCCACTACAGCAATTAACCACACGAAAGCAAAACCATGAAAACAGTAATGCCAACCAGGCAAGGTAAGAATAAGAACCAAAAAAAAGAATAAAATAAACAGCAAACGCAACCAACAATTCAAATGACACTAAAGAAAATTAACAATAATATATGGTAAAGCAACAGCGCCTCCGGATAACTCTCATGTAGCTCCAAAGCGTGAAAACTACTCATTGGTAGAGGCACGGCCAATCTGTTGGTAATGCAATAAATGGTTAGTTCGATTTAACTAACTTACAACCCTAATAAAACTATCCCCAATACATACCATGAATAATCTTCCCACCCCCGATAAGCAACAACAGATGAATGTCTGGACGGTTACGGCTCGTTCAACAATCTGTAGGCGGAGTTCATGTAAGTCGCCAAAAACCGCAAGATCATCATCAAATCTAAATAGAATGTGTTAAGGGACGGGGTTTTAAACCACGTACCGTACACATCCGATCTCATGACTCCGCGGATCAGGTAATCGTGCACATGTGCGAGGGACAACTCGTTCGGTATATCTGGTACACACACAGCCAACCCCCAAAATATTCGTAACGAATATCCAAGCTCAATTCCAGCTCACTCAAGCTTTCGCCTGTAAACACAAAGCCTGTATGGTGTCAACCCTGGCACAATCTTACGTCACCCCACCACCGCCAGTGCATTTACCTGTAGAGGGGCGACGCCAACCAAATGTCAGTCACAAGGTTTCTCTTAACGCACCGTTCTGCAAAGAATCGCTAACATAAGCTACCACATGCTATCCATAACACAGTCAACATCTCTACATACCTGTTGGACGACCGGATGTAACACCGAAACAAAGGAAAGGGGCGGGACTAGTAGAATCAAAACCCCTTTAACACGGGATATATATACACACCCCCATATCAACTGATAGGACAGCTAATGATCAGATCCACCAATCGGCGCCATGAAGACGTATCAGCCCTACCACACTGAGTTCAAAATCAAACACTGCTCTCAAATCATAAACAAAGAGATCAAAATGATATACATTATCAAGCAGTCAGTAAACAATACACCAAAAAATAGAAAACACATCCTGCAAAACATATAGTTCTCAGGGAAAAGTACATTTTTAATCTCAAAACAAATTGCTTATTTTTCCATTGACTTCATGAACGAAAACATTGATCAAAATTACTACTCTGCTTTGCTCTTTGCAATTTTTTTTGTTCTTCCTCCTCTTCCTCTTTCTTGCCCTCCTCCTCCTCTCTCCTCCTCCTCCTCCTCCTCCTCCTCTTTCTTCCTCTCCTCTCTTTCTTGCCCTCCTCCTCCTCTTCTTCCTCCTCCTCCTCCTCCTCCTCCTCTCCTCCTCTTTCTTGCCCTCCTCCTCCTCCTCTTTCTTGCCCTCCTCCTCCTCTTCCTCTTTCTTGCCCTCCTCCTCCTCTTCCTCCTCGTCGCCCACCTCGCATACGCACTCGTCCTCGTCCTCTCACATTGTTTCTTCTATCCATTCTCAGACTTTCTCCTTCCCACCTTCAACAACCTGTTTGCTTTCTGAACTGGCTTATATTGGTTGTGTCACATCATTTGAAACAGGTTAAATCAATTTTGAGTGGTTGTGTTCAATCAATGACATGTGTTCTCTTTTACAGTTTTTTTCAATTGCTAACACACAATTTTTCAAACTAGTCTGGTTTTATCAAAACACTTAACACAATTCACAAAACCACACACCAAAACTGCAAAATACCTCATATATCCTGCAAAATGAAGCACTGCAACCGAAACTACACATTGCATTATCAAAATTAAACTTTTGCATGAAATGGCACACACTTCATTCATATTACCAGATTTTTGCCTAACCACCTACACACTGTTGGGCATAATGAAAAGCACCCCCATCTTTAGTATGCTTTGCCATAATACTAAAATATGTATCAGATTGTTCACATGCACAGAAATATTTGCAGATACACACACATGCTGTTGCAACATTTTTTTTTTTTCCTTCACTACAGTAAACAAGTCAGTGCAACATATGCACAGCAGATATATTTACATGGGACTGAACAAAAATATTCTTACAAAAAACACTAAACTGAAAAAGAAAATTTCTGAAAAAAATATATTACAGTAAAAAAAAAGAGGCAAGAAAAATAATTAGGCAGCATCTTGCCGCACAGCCGGGTCTGGCCACAACTCCTCGTCAACATCACAGGCAATATCTTCCCTTGCCAGACATCGAGGGAAGAAGCGCCTTGAGTGCCTTATCCATCCCTGCCCAGCAAACAAAGGCAAGTCCAAAAGACGTCTGTCATGGTCGTTGATGACGTTGCATAGACGTCCCCTGACGAGCCAGAATGTAAGTTTTTACAACGTCTGTATATGACGTCTTCTGAACGTGTGCTATTGTTGTCCAGTGATCTCTATAACTGTGTTGGACTGATATCACTTTTGCACCTGCAATTCATGTTGAAATTTAATTAATCCTCCATTATTGTGATCAGTGTTTGCTTTAGTTGAGCTCATAATACTTGATCTTCACTATATGAATCCTCTTTCAGACAATAGTGTTTTAGAACTAACACATGTTTGTCAATAAAGAAAGAGAACGGGAAGAGTGCCAAGAGTTGCTTTTCTAATGTTAATTAAGTCATATTAAATTCGTTGAAGTTTGGTTAGATAAACCTAGAACATACATGACTGATGGGAGTACTTTAACTAGTAAATGCACAAACATTGAATCAAAATTATCCTCAATTCTTCCTTGACACACTTAGACATCAACAGTCATCATACAAACCTCAACAATGGTGACAATTAACAAAACTTAAGATAATTAGATTAATTGCAATGCATGCTGGGAATCATGAATGAGTTTTGTACTATGATGTCACCCAGCATGCATTGCAGCACGAAGTATTCTTCTGTTGGTTGTCACCATTGTTGAGTTTCATACACTAATTCATCATGTCTTTGTGTGTTTGTTTGCTCGTGCGGTTCAATCGTTTGAAAATATATTTGAGAAAATTACTAAGAAATGTTACAGGCAGATTATGGATTAAACCTCATACTATGCATTAGAAAAATGATCATCCAACATTTGGACAACAATGAAACAAACTCCTGATAAGTGAGAACATTCAATCCTCAAAGAAAATTTTCACAGCTGATTTCATTGAAATTGAGTTTTCTTTGGCCATTTAAACAGTGTGTTAAGACACATTTGTAATGGCATTGTATTGTATTTGTAATAAATAAGAGTCAAGAGACCAACTAAAGCAAACACTGATCACAATAATGGTGGATTCATTAAATTTCAACATGAATTGCAGGTGCAAAAGTGATATCAGTCCAACACAGTTATAGAGATCACTGGACAACAATAGCACACGTTCAGAAGACGTCATATACAGACGTTGTAAAAACTTACATTCTGGCTCCTCAAGGGACGTCTATGCAACGTCATCAACCACGTTGAAAAGACGTCTTTTGGACTTGCCTTTGTTTGCTGGGTGAATTGCACCCACATCAATCTCATCACATGCCTCTTCCATGGCCTGCACAAGAGGCATGCGCACAAAGGGCTGCCGGTCGTATACCTTCCACCGCCATGCCGAAAAGAATTCTTCTATGGGGTTCAGAAATGGTGAGTATGGTGGGAGGTATTGCACGAGAAATGTTGGGTGGTCAGCAAACCAGTTTTGGACTGGGGCTGCACGATGAAAGCTCACGTTGTCCCATACTACAACGTACCGGTTTCTTTGATGGTCTGCATCATTCATACGCTCTGGTGGTATGAGAATGTTGTGAAGTCTGTCCAGAAATGTGAGAATATGGGCTGTGTTGTATGGTCCAAGGTTGGCATGACGGTGGAGGACACCATGCATACTGGAGATGGCAGCGCACATTGTGATGTTCCCACCACGTTGGCCAGGAACATCTATAATGGCTCTATGGCCAATGAGGTTTCTCCCCCTTCTTCTGGTTTTTGCTAGGTTGAACCCAGCCTCATCTATAAAGATGAACTCATGTGGGATTGCATGAGCATCCATTTCCAGTACTCCCTGAAAACAAAGAACAAAAATCAGTCAATATGGTGTTATCCAGTACACTGGGAAACAATGTTGCGTGTAGTGTACTGCAGTCAATATAGTACTTACATCCACATATGCTCGTCTGAACTCTTTGTTTCTTTGAGAGTTTCTCTCAAACGGCACCTTATAAAGTTGTTTCATTCTGATTTGGTTTCGCTTGAGAATGCAAGCCAATGTGGACAGACTAACTCGTTGAATGTTGTTGAATAAGGTGTTGTCTTGGATGATGTGGCTTTGAATTTCTCGTAATCTCATTTCATTATTTTCCAAAACCAAGTTTACAATGGCAGCTTCCTGTACCCCGGTGAACATTTGGCCCCTTCATCCACCATGGTGTCGTCTCTCAGTCCTTTAGAAAAATAAAAATAAAAAAAATATATATAGGGCTTGGACAATGCAGCCTAAATATTTTCCCCCACAGTAGAGTACATTGTACAGGAAACTTGTACAGTTCATGAATGGCTGATGTCATACACTAAGTAAACAGGTGTCACCCAACTGATACACTATGACATGGGGTATACTACATGTGCTACATTAAATTTTGGTTACACATACCTGTTCTCCAGTCTAAAGGTCCGGATGACAGAGGCGACAGTAAAACGGCTCAAGTTTGGCTGCACTCTCTGTCCAGCCTCACGCATTGTCAGCCCATGGTTGATGACATGATCTACTAAGGTTGCTCTGAATTCATTTGAAAGTGTTTGTCTTCTTTGGCCATGAACTCCTCTACCTGCTCTACCCCTACCTCTCACTCTTCCTCCCCCTCTTCCTCTCTCTGCAATGTCTTCCATTGTTGTTGTAAAAAAAAGTTTCTCACCTGTGGTCTTTTCATAGTGCTTACATCCTGATTGAAGTGTTAACAATTAACCATTGAGGTGTTTGGCCAGGTGGCACATGTAATTGGCCAATTAGCTCATGTAGTGTCATTTTGAATGGCAGTGTTTTGAAATGGCAAACATGTGACTTTATGTCAGATTGTTGTGTCTTATGCAGAGAACTGTGTTCAGTGCATTTAAAAAGTGCCATTTTGAAATGCAAAATGTGTGTAAAGCAGAAAAGGTGTTTAGACTTTTGGAGACTTGAGAAGAAGTTTTGCTCTCTGTGTGTCAGTTTAAATAATTGTGCTGTGCATGTCATTTTAGTGTGTTAGCAATTGGAAAAAACTGTAGTATTTGATTGTTGCCACTTGTGTTTACCAGTATGGATGACATGTGCATTAGAGTGCAGAATGGGTTTTGAGAATGAGATTGTGTTTAAAAGTCTAAGTGAGATCTGCATATTGTGTTTTACCATGTGAAATGGTGTAAGGTACTGACAACAGACTGCACAAATAGCTAAATGAGTTCAGGCAACTGAGAACTTGGTTCAGCCAATGGGTTTTAGTGTTTTAGCAATCGAGAAAAACTGTAATAAGTATTTTCCTTTCTAGCCCAATTACATGATCATTTCATTGATTGAAATTACAAGGTTAATGGGTGCTTTTGTTTAACAAAAACTTTCATGAGCTTTTAGGCTACTTCTAATATAATTAATCGAAATTAAAATGCACAATTAAAAGTAAAACATTAAAAAACCTACAATAATAAATTACAAGCAATAGGTAAGATCAATTTGTGTACATTTTGATATCTAGAAACGCAAATAAAAACTTAATCTACAGCATAACTGCAACACACATACATCAAGAATCAGTGTATGGATCTCAACAATGTTGACAATCAACAGACTTATTCAAATAAACAGATAAACCGCAATGCATGCTGGGAATCATGAATGAGTTTGTACTATGATGTTACCCAGCATGCATTGCAGAGTAACATTTTTGTTTGGTGATTGTCACCATTGTTGAGGTTCACACACTGATTCTTTATGTCTATGTTTGTTGCAGTTATGCTGTAGACTAAATTATTTTTGTCATCTGTTTTCACAAATGTTTCTAGATATCAAAATGTACTCAAACTCGCTGATCTTATAGTGTTCTTTCATGATCAACAGCACAGCACTCAAAGCAGATGAAATCAGTGAATCAAACCAGAACGTGATGGTGATTTTAATGATCCCCGTTCAACACTCGATTGGTTTCTCAATCTCAATGCATTGCCATAACAAATGTTCTTTAACAGCACACAGATACAGCATGCTAAAAAACAATCTAATCTCTTTTAATGGGATTGTCGCGCCGCATCACGCAACGTCCGGTGTGGACAAAATGTTGAATTATAATGGGTTCAAATGCGTTCTATTGTCTCTTGTCGCGCCGCATCCGGTGTAGACACGGTGTAGGAAGGAAAGATATTAATTTGTTATTATTCTTATTTACAGAGTTTTATGTGTGTTTTTCTGTATGCATCTTTAATTTAATGTATCTGTGTTTATTATTTTTTCTTCCAAAAGTTTTGACTTTGATACATTCATCTCAGAACCTTTTGTGTCTGATCATGTTTGGGTAAATTCTACCTTCTCCGAATAATATTTAAAGTTGAATTATTCTTTTTGATTATTTGTTATAAATATTAAATTAAGTAGACCTTAGAACCTTAAGTCTATTTTATTATGTCACAATTTGCATTAACTCAATTTTATTTCGTAACTTTTAAGCAATAAAATGTATTGAAATGTACTAATTTCTAATAAGTTGTATTTAAGTAAATAAATTGCTTGTCATCTGTTGCCATAATTTTATTGAGTATATCTAAGGTACTCCTTTTTACAGTGGATGGCTTCTTTGCAAGATGATAGCTTCTTTGTTTGACAAATATGCATTTTAATGAAAACATAAAAAATGCATGCTTTGATGTTTTTTTATTTGTGCGATCTGCGATGTTCGATTTGTTGGAAGACGCGCACTGGGTCACAGCTTGAGGTTGCCTGGCTTTGTGTGGCAGGTTCCAGGCCGGTTTGTGGGGGCTGAAGACTGCTGCCTGCCTCTGACAGATCTGAAAGAGAAAAAAATGAATGAAGCGAACATAAGACTGTGCTTGATTTAAGCAGCCTGAAATGCAAGATTAGCAGCATCAGATTTTAAACCTTTATCCTGCTTGAAACATCTGTCTCCTCCACCACAGACAATTTTTTCTTCACCTATATGAAGAAAACTGTATAAAAACATTTACATATAAACATTACTCTATAACTGTGCCCTAAAATTATCAGTAAATTATATACATTAATGTAATTTAAACAAAGTTTTTCAAGACTGAAGTCAGATTCAATTTAAATGCATTATACAACCAAACTAATTTGAAGCAACAACAATACTTTCAATGTAAAAATAATAGTGAAACGCTAACAATAAAATAAAATAAAATATTTGCGCTCATATTTACAAAACAAACATTCAACAAAAAAATACAAACCTCAGCTGGAGTTCGGTTCACTACACGAATGCTGTTGACCATAGCGATCTGTTTCCAAACTGTTTTTTTACTTCCTTTGAATCTGCTTTTCAAGTTTAAAGTTTAATTTATAAATCGGAAAAGTTCCCTTTTTTTTGGCCGGATTACATTTCTCCATGTCGCAAAATCTAGGGGCGAGGCGTCTACACCCTGAATTTATAGGGGCGTGATATGTAGATTACGACCTATTTCAGCTGCCGCATTTATCAAGATACGATCATTTGTACGATGAGATTGGCGGCATACGAATGTTTGATGAATCACACGTAAGCGCTGTGGTAAAAGGATTTCTGCGCACAAATCTGCGCTCGTTTATGCGTAAGATTGATAAATGAGGCCAAAGAAGCAGTGGCGGTTCTAAACTAATGTAACTGGGTTGGCCAGGCAGGGGCCACTTATGCTTTTACGGGGCACACTAATATTTGTTGTCATGATTATTTTTCAGTAATTTTTCATTTGAAAACAAGTTCAGCTCAAAATTGCTGTTTTGGTGAAATATCAATCCAGATTTAGGATTTCAATCCCCCCCCTAGAACCGCCCCTGCCAAGAAGTGGGGCTGTCATGATCCCATCGGCCAGAACAAGAGATACAGCTGCTAGGAAGGCAGGATCATGACAGCCTTGTGAAAGTCAGGCTAGCGACACTGAACATTTGTTGCACTTATAAATTGCTGGCATTGTTAATTTTTTTAGTAATGATCAATAATGGGCACAACTTACACACTTACAAGTGTGACCCAGTGTGTGAAAACTAGGCTAGAAATCTAGTTATTAGAAACGAGCAGAGTTTGACTTCAACCATTTATTTCAATATGATTTACTGTAAGTCTTTGACATAGTCGCAGTCAGTCATACTCAAACAAAAAAATATGTGGTTCATAATGGTATTTGAATGGAAACCACTACAATGTATGTAATAGTGTTTTAGCAGCGTGGGTTTATGTAGAAATAGAACATCACAAGTAAATGCCGTTATAGATGTGTTTTCAAAGACTGGATCACAAATGCGCTTTGAAAACGGTCAGCTGATAAAACCTGTGCTTTAGGCAGGGCTGGGAAAACTTTTACCTTGAGGCACACATCAAATTTTCTGGGGCCGCATACTTTTCGCACATTAAATGAAATCTTTTTTTATTTCTTCTAAACTGAGCTTTAAAAACTACTGTAGTGTATGGACATGCAATTCCTTCTACTCTGAGTTTGTAAACACTTTTATATTGAAAAAAAGGCAAAACATTTGCACACAGTCACAAGACACATACTGTAATTATAATAATATTATATTTTTGCAATATTCCTCTTCTGTATAGGCCTTAATTCTGCTTCAATATTGACTTTATGGCTTTTAAAATGCAGTAAATATCTGTTCTGATCTGACTCTTTTTAAAAAGAAAACCCACCACCACTAATACTTTTCTGTATACTTCTACCAGTTTAACATTTGGCATTAAAAACAGCTATATTTCACCAGTATATAGGAGCTTTCTATGATGGGAGCTATATTTCACAGTCTGTGTCACTCGTCCATTTACATAAGTCGGACTTCTAAGAAGTGGAAGTGAAAGCAGTCTCTCTTAGAGCATTTCTCAGCACAAGGGATCGATCGCAGACCAGCAGAACCATACGTCACAGCCGCATCTCTTTCAGCCCTCAGGACGGGCATTTGATAATAGAATTGTCATGATATAGAAAACATCAAAAAGATTTAGTATAAAGCAGCATTAAAAGGCTACAAACAATCTAAAACTAAGAATCATTAAAATACGTTTCAAATGTTTGTTTCACCGCTTGAGTAATACCATCACATTTTTTAATTGAACTTCACCATAGCGATACAAAGATGACATGTTCACATACAATGAATAAATTAGGCTTACATTTTCATGAGTAAATAGTATGTTCAATATCATCAGCCTGAAACATGGAAATTATTATGCTTTACAAAGTTACTTGTAACGGCAATTAGATTTAACTTTTTTGGATTAAAGTTTTCAAGTAGAATTTTTGCAGTGCAGTGGATCTGAAGTCATCTTGATTAATAAGCTACTTAAGGATTTTCATCAAGTGCTAACATGCAGATTTTACAGTTCAAAGGGAAAGGCCGTGTCTCAAGGTGCTGTTCACTGGTCTGTGTCTGGGAATGATGTGTTTCTTGGTGAGTTGAGAAACTGCACACATTCTGTAAATTGCTATTCATGTTTCCAAAAAATCCCAAGCAGAACTTAGTTATTGTGTAAAAGATCACCACTGGTCAAGACATTTTCCCACATCATCTTGTGTTTCCTGTACTTCATATTTCGGTTTTTGAAGGACTCAACTGTTGGCTCTCCATATTTTGAAGGTTATGTGGTCTTGTTTGGATAAAGAAAAAGAGAAACGACCTCCACACAGCCTTTCGTTTCAGCACTTTGCAAAACGTCACAACTCCACAAACTCCGTCTCCTCTCCTGCTGACAGTGTCTTAGAAATCCCTTCAGAAGAGTCCGAGTCACCAACAAGCTCATTTTACTCTGAATTTGGAATCAGTTCAGAACGTTACTCCAGTTTACAGCAGGATCTCTACTGGGCTGGACCAGACAGATCCATTACGGATGTGTCCGTGAGTACAAGTCCGGCTCACTCCACATTCATCATTCAGAACCTGAAAGAGAGCTACCAACTAGAGGAGATTTCTGTTAGGATCCATGCGAGAGATTTTAGCAATAATTCCAAACCTTATGGAGGGGACTTCTTTCAAGCCAAGCTGTTCTCATCTAAAAAGGTAGTGCGCCTCTAACACAGCACGCAGTCATACATCTGTCTGTAGTAGATCTGGTTGTTTAAGGTGTTCTTGTGTCACAGGCCAGTGTGTTTGGGGAGGTGAAGGACTTGCTCAACGGCTCTTACTCGGTGCGTTTTCTTCTGCCGTGGGTGGGACAGGCACAGGTGGCTGTGCGTCTGATCCACTCCAGTGAAGCTGTGCAGGTCCTCAAGCATCACAGAGACACAGATTCTGACAGAGTTTTCTTCAACGGATTTTGAAGGACCGGGACCGAATGGGACCAGGCTAAATGAAAAACGTGAAGTGTAACGTGAAGTGGGACAAGAATGGACTGGAGAAGAAGGGATCTGGAGACTGCTGCTGTGAATACAAAGACTCTCGCACTGGAGAAGAATGGCGCTGCCAGAAACCCAAATCTCTGCCATGCAGCGCCCGTGTGTATCACTCCATGGGAGGATATCACAATCGTGTGACTGCCAAAGAAGCAAAGTTTATGTGAGATACAACATTGTATTTAACAGTTTGGTTATGAACTAGTTTCTTGTGTGTAATGTGATCAAACAATGGGGAGATATATTTATGATTTAAATCATTTCTTTGCCAGGCAGCAAACCAACAAAGGTGTCAATGGGCAAAACAGCATCGTCACATTCTTCCCTTTAATGAAAGTGCAGGAATTGGTATGTTGGCCTTTGAAACGCGATGTTTAAGATTTCATTTAATGTCATTTCCATCGTAACGTTTTTTCTCCATCCTGCAGATGAAAGAGAGAAATGTCGTCCTGGTTTGCACTCCCCAGTTCCAGCTGGCTTTTACCTGAATGATGTGTGGACTTCCTTCGTCTGTAAAACTCGTCCTTTTGCCCCCCAAACAACAACAAAATGCCTTAAAGACAAACACATCTACATGATGGGAGATTCTACTTTGAGACAGTGGTTTGAGTTCTTGCTGAAAGCTGTACCAAGTGAGATCAAACACCAAAAACAAATGTCTTGCATGTTTTTATGCAACAGTTCTTTCTAGTTCTCCAATCTGATTGGCTGAGAGCCATGAGATATTCCACCAGGATCACAACGGGAACTGACCGTTGAACCGCTTCACTGACTGTTTGTATCAATACGACTTTCTTTCAATATCATATTTTATCGATCAGTTTAACTTCCAAGAATCAAAAGGATGTTAACACATAATATGAATGCTGACAGATAGTGAAGAAATTTACAGGCAAATCTTTTTCCAAGGTAAAGATTGTTCGTGTGGTGAACGGAAACTGCTGAGATCCTTTATCAACACAACGTGTGTCGTCCAACTGTTGTGTAAATGCACTGCGGCCTCGTGCCATGCTGATATAAGAGCACACTATACACATGACTACGAGAGCGATATTGCATTACTATATTAGTTCGGTATGATTATAATTGACTTAATTATCACTGATGAGATGATTGTTGTTGTGTTCACTGCAGGTTTGAAGCAGATGAATCTGCACGTTCAGTATCAGGCAGGACCTCTTCTAGCAGTGGATGTGGAGAACAACATTGACTTACACTGGAGAGCTCACGGTGTTCCTCTGCGGTGTCTGAAAACTGAAATTGCTAATCTGCACTACATCAGTAATGAGATTGAGGATCTGGCTGGAGGACCTCACACCGTTATTGTCTTTAATCTGGGACCACACTTCACCACATACCCTCTGGATTTCTTCACCCGCAGAGTGTTGAGGATCCGCAAAGCTGTTGTAGATTTATTACAGCGAGCACCAGCAACTGCTGTTATCATCAAAACTGTCAACACTGGCTATAAGGTAAGAAGTGTTCACATACAAGATGGAAAGTCTTTGCTTTTTACACAGATTAAAGGTTGATATTGTCCCGCTGGCGTTTTTCTGTCTTTGTAATAGGATGTGTTTGGCAGTGACTGGTATTCCCTTCAGTTGGACAGAATTCTGCGGTGGGCTTTTCAGGATGTTGGCGTTTATATTTTGGATGTATGGCAAATGACAGCCTGTCACTACAACCACGAGAACATTCATCCGGGGCCCGTCATCATCAAAAATGAGATGGACATTTTTCTTTCGTTCCTTTGCCCTGAATGAATAGACATTATTTTCTACAATTACTGCTACTAGTAAAAATCCAAAATGATACGTACTCACTGTCCTGTGTTTAAATGGACAAATACTATAAAAACTGACATCTACTGAAAGCACAGGACATGCACGCATCTGAGATAAAAACAAACCGTTGCAAATACTTATTTTCTGCATGTTTACATCCATGTGTGAATTTGATTCTTTTCCATTCCATTCCATTCTCATGTCATGTCATATTGTTTATTTGGATCCCCATTAGCTTCCACAGAGTGGTTGCCAGTCTTCCTGTGGTCCACACCCAGACAGAAATAGAGATTTATTATATAGAAAAAAACTAAATAAAAAATAAGAAAAAAAAATCTAAACTTCAAGGAAACCAAAAATACAATACGCTTAAACATATCATCAATAGCAGTAACAACACGTAAAATATGGACCTACCTATTTAAAATGCTATTAGATTGTTAATGATAATCTTAAATCTATAATTTACCTCATTAGTAAGTTTATTTATTTTTTATTTAGCCTAGTTGTGCAAGCACTGTGGAGCTTGTGCAGAGGCAGCAGCTTTTGCCAGAGGGGAACTGGAATCCCCTGGTTGGGCCTGGGTTCTTCTGAGTTTTTTTTTCTCGATTGGAGTTTTGGGTTCCTCGCCACCGTTTGCATACTGTTTTGCACTATTTGCCTGGCTGGGGGGGCTGCTTTAGAATTCAGAAGTTTTACATAATTAATATTGCATATAGGAATTTATAGTCAGTTTTATTATTATTTGACCTGTGTTTCTCTCTCCTTTATCTTAAATGTGTGCTTTCACTGTGAGTGTGTGAGTGTGCGTGTGTGTGTGTGTGTGCGTCTATGTCTATGTGTGTAGTGTGTGAGCATATTGTGTGTGTGGAGCGTTTGTATGTCTGTCTTTTGTGTTCTCACCTTTTTCTTGTTTTTACAGGTATATGACTTTATTTGTTTAACTTGTAGTCAATATGTCTCATGTACAGCTGCTTTGTAACAATGAAAAGTGTAAAAAGCGCTATATAAATAAAGTTGAGTTGAGAATTAATAAGCATATCTAAACACTTCCTTCTGAAAACATATGTACAAGTGTTCTTTCTAATATTTACAGGGACACGATTCCACACAACAGAACCACGATACAATACACTCTTTTTCAGCCAGTTAGTTTGTGGGCGTGGTAACAAAAGTTGATACTTACTGTAGTGTATTTGGCATAAGTCAAATGATCGTAATCATTGAAAGAAGCGCTATAAAACCCCTCCACTCCCTTTTGTCCTTGTTTCTTGATACTATCATCAAAAGACCATAGGAGAAACCTGTCTCCAGGGGTCTGATTTTGGGGTCTGAGAGTTTTGATAACCCATTGGTCTCTCCGCGGGATATTTACGACTCCTAAGTTTCAAACTAGAGGTGAGAAGTCTCTCTGTCTCAACTTTACATCTGAGGCTAACCAGAGAAACTTTTCTGACAAATAGGAACTTGTGTTAATATACTGTCCTTCACTATAAATATATGTAAATATCCTTGTGGTGTGTTGGCACTCTGGCCATCTTAAGTTACCTGTAACCAGTAATGATGCCAGTTTTGATTAAGGATGCATCATACCATGTCCATAAGTAGGTTTAGGTATTAAATACAAACTGACTATAGTGTCAGAACTATGAAAATGAGGCGCCATGAGAAAAAAAGGAACTTTCTCTGGCCCACTCATTGCTTTCATGTCATTGGCCTGAAGGCCATCTGGGGGCAGGGCAGGTATGCATTTAAAACACCATCACTGATACACTTCGTGCGGAATAAGAAGGAAAAAGAACGCGGATGACAATCCAATCCATATTTTCCTTACGTATTTTCCTTTGAGCTAAACTGATTCCTTGACTGAAATTGACGTTTTAAATAACTAATTTCATGGATGTGATCTTGATAGATCTGGTGGAGAACATATTTGGTGAGCTTAGCGAGTTTTTTTCTTTAAAAGAGCTAATTTCTCCAGCGTGGCATGTCCCGCTGTTCTCATGGGTGCAACACACTAATCGTGGAGAGGGACAGACACAATGTCTGCCACAAGTGTTGGGATTCCAGCACACTGGGCAGCCTTTGTGGATACGTCCTGCCCACACGGCGGGCGGTTGATGATTCAGACGTTGCTTTCAAGGGGGGCCTAGTTCCCACAGGACTCACCTCGTCTTCTTACCGTTCCGTGACAGCAGTGGCTCAGGCCCTGCCGTCCACCTCGTCTCGCTCACCTGACCGTTCCCCAAGAGATAGTCCCACCGTCTTGCTCTTCAACCACGTTTTCGGAAACGGTGCGTGATGATGATGAGATGTCCCTTGCAGCATTGGAGGGTGACTTACTGGCATCTGACTCTGATGATTCCTCTAAGCTCCTACCCTGGGGGGGGGTCGAGCCCAGGAAGAAGCGGACGTCGAAATATCAGCCATGTTTTCCCGGGCAGTTGTGAGCATTGGGTTGCAGTGCACCGTACGCCCTCTGCCTGCGCTCGCGGCTGGATACACAGTGCCTCAGGTTTGAACTTGGCTCCCTCGATGGTGGGGCAGCTTGAAGATACATCGATGTCCACCAGGTGTAATGTGCCGCCCAGGTGGAATTGGTTCAGGGAGAGAGATGTGCGTGTACTAAACTATCTCGACGAATGGCTCACGAGATCTGTTGTGTACACACAGGGACCTAGTGCTCCGACACCTAGATCGATTGGGACTACAGGTAGCCGAGAAAAGAGCAAGCTCTCCCCTGTGCAGAGCATCCTCTTTCTTGGTATGAAACTCAATTTTGTCTCCATGACAGCGTGACTACAGAGCGCACTCAGTCAGTGTTGAACTGCCTGAAACATTTCAAGCAGTCAGCGGTCCCCCTGAAACAATTTCAGAGGCTCCTGGGACACATGGTATCCTCAGCGGGGGTGATACCCCTCGGGTTGATGACAATGAGCTACAGAGTCAGGTTCCCTGGAAAGGGGCACACCTGGAGCGTAGGCACTGGTACGACAGACGCCTGCCTGCAGGGTTGGGGTGCCGTGTGCAACGAGCATGCAGTGTCGGGTCGATGGACAGCCCCCCACCTGCATTGGCATATCAACTGCCTGGAGTTGTTGGCTGTGCTGCTTGCACTGAAGTGGACACACCCTCTTGTGCAGGACAAGCACGTGCTGGTCCGGTCGGACAGCACAACCTTCCCCCCAGTGAGTCGCATTGCACCCAGTGCAAGGTCAAGGATGAGGAGCATCAAGGGCTACGAGTTGTGCCGTACTGGCCCAACCGCACTTGGTTCTTGGAGCTATTGCTCCTGAAGACCGCTCCCCCTGGTCGATTCCCCTGAATGAGGACCTTCTTTCGCAGGGGAAAGGGAAAGTTGTGGCATCCGTGCCAGACCTCTGGAACCTCCATGTCTGACTCCTGGACGGAACGAGGAGATCTTGAGTGGCCTACTCAATGGTGCGTGTGGTGGTTGAGATCATCACTCAGGCTAGGGCCCCTGCAACTAGGCTGCTGTACGCCTTTAAGTGGCACCTCTTCTCGTCCTGGTGCTCTTCTCGACGAGAAGACCCGCGGAGTTGGTCGATCAGGAACAGGTTGTCCTTCCTACAAGAGATACACGAGAGTAGTCTCTACCCTTCCACACTGATGTGTATGTAACCGCCATTGCCGCTTATCACGAACCAGTCGCGATGTTCAAGATGTTGAACATGACCATTTGTGGCTTCAATGGAAAGCGGGCTGTTTTTGTGTGTCTCTCTTTAAATGTATGCAAAAAAGTAAGTTCTTACCGAATGCTTTGGATGACATCAAGACAAGCAATATAGCAGAAAGCACAATTACATCTGTAATGCCCTTTCCAATGAAAACCATACACTAACTGCAACCAAGATCACCTTAATGCTTTTTTCATAAATACGAATTACATGGAAAAGACAAAAACATAGATAGAACAACATATGCTGATGATTTGCTGTATGTAATGTTGGCCATTGATGATTAATCCTGTGCATGCATATTACTAACAGACATAAACACGGATATAGGCAAAAACATGCATTCAGAGTCCTTGTATATGACAGACAGGTATGTAAAGATCAGCAACCAGGAGTTATTACGTTGTAAGTTTTACCACTAACGTTACAGCCGCTAACATGCTAAACACATTATTTAGGAAAGGCGATTTAAAAACGATGTGTAATACTAACTTCTTCCGGAGATGAAGCTTGATCGTGAACAGCTGGTACTGATTTACTCTTGAGAATATTTCTTTTTGCGAAACCCATGCTATACTGACCCGCGTTGACTTTCCGCGACCCCGGGAGAAAAAAGAAGAACAGATGGATTTGTAATTACATGGTGTTTTTTGCACACGCTGGCGAGTCAATTTCTGGTAGATAAACATTTAAAAGCGCATTTTCTGGGATAGCGGCCCTTTAAGCAGATCAAGGATCTCCTGCACGTCTCAAAGTTTCCCGCCATGGTGAACCAGACAGACATTCTTCTGTCTGCAATAACGGTGAGTTTTTAACTATTATTATTTCACAATGGTTTTAACTATATTTATAAACTAATTTTACAAGTTACTCAGTACTATCTGAATTAATCAAATGTTTGCAGCTTTTGTATGCTAACTGAATTCACAAATGGAACTACAGAGTTCTGAGCAGAGTAAACTGAACTGAGGTATCAAATACGTGCAATCCCAGTTCATCACCTTCACATTTAAACAAAGTAAAATAAAATAATATGACATAAAACAGTCGGTGGTCGTCTGGAGCTCAAAAGCAAACTTTTTAGCTTTCAAATTTTTCTTCATTAACTGACAGCAGATTTGAACTTTAAACACATAACATTACTGTTCTTTTTTGACAAAATGTAGTTTTAAGTGTTGTTTGGGCGAGAATGTATGAGTATTATGCAGTTTTCCTGCTCCACTGCCGTTGCTGTGCAATGCATGTCCGGAAATGTAGCTGTTATAAGTCCACACAAGTCATCTTCCAATGCATCCTGGATAAAAGAGGTGGAGCAAGCAAGTTCTTAAGATGTGAACAGCTCTCACTAAATCCTTGGGTGATAAGATTTTTAAACACAATTTCAATATACATTACACGTAGCGCAGCAGCTACTGGTGTTAAGAGCGGCACTGCGTCATGCCAAAGTATAAATCTCTCTGTTAAGTTTAACAATATTTATATCTGATATATTTATTTACAAAAAGGATCTGCAACTTAAATCCGAAAAAAAAAGAAAATCCGTGTCTGTGTCCTTTCTACAGCAACCAGCCACGCACTACCTATTCATTGATGAACGATTAAGAGCCACACGTTTTTAACTCAAACCGAATAAAAATAGTTAAATGTGACCCATCCTGCGTCGGAAGTGTTAATGATGCACGAGTAATAACGGATCATCTCATTGCGTCCTAAATACACGTGTTGTCGGAAAATACTGTAAGTTCTCAGCAAACAGTTCTTAATGTCATTTCGAGGACAGAATGGCAAATTTGCCGTATTTTTTTTTATAGCTAACTGAAGCATACTGTAGGGCCTATGAAAGACACTGAAACTAATTTAAATGTTTTTTAATGTCAACTTGCTGGAGAGTGTGGCAAATCTTGTATGAAGTTTTGGCAAAAAACTGGAAATACAGTCATACAAAACATTCAGTAAACGTTAATGATTGAATATAATTAATATGAATAAGTCAAAAGCAGACTCTCAAGAAAAAGTGTCATGTAATGGGAGGCCTGTGCCCATGTTGAGCTTTTAAGATACGCCCATGCTATGACTTAATTTCATAACTTCAACTTTAAAGCACATTTAGAGAAGTTATTCTCTCTTTTATTGGTAACATGATTGTAATATTTGATACTTGCCCAAAGTAAGGGCACAGGCCTATACCATATTTTGGTATTGGTGTTTTGAGTCTTATGTAATCCCTACCCTAACCATGTACGTAGACTGCCTATTCTCGTTGACCGCGCCAAAAAAACACGCCCGCGTGATTTCGTCTGACTCGAAACACTATTGAATGGGAACAGTAGTTAGACTCCTAATGATCACGTATCAATAGAACACAGGTACAGACAAGAGTGCATGTTGAGAAACAATTATTTTTTGAGTTCAGCAACAGCGAGCACCACTCAGAAAATGGACATCTTACAGACGGTCTGTTGCTTTAATTTTGTGCTAAAGTTACAATACTTTGGTATTTAATGCTTAACTTACATTAAATGACAGCAGTTTGAAGTTATAGCTGCATTCAGTGACCCTGATTGGAGGTTGCTGGGTGGGTGTTGTGGGGAGTGGGGGGGCTTGTTGGTTGTGGTTTGGAGGGATTTCATTTGTTGGGGCTGTGTGGGTCTGGTCTGGTCTTGTTTTTTGGTCGATGTCGGACAACAGAGGAGCCATTATGCCATTACTATTTTTCCCTGGTTGTTCCTCTGTTTTCTGGTGTCGATCGCGGAGTGGGACCGGGTTGGACCTGCACGGTACACCACCTTCTTATGGGCGTGAGGTGATGACGCAGAAGGGCACTTCAGGAAACAGTTGTTTGGTCTCCTACACCCTTTAACCCTTCAAAGCTCTCACTCCGGAGAGGGCATAGGGATGAGCCCTTCGAAATGGAACGCAGAGTAAATGTACAGTAAATGTATACATTTCTTCACTATGCTGAACACAAAAGGAGATATTTGTAAGAACGTCAGTAACAAAACAGATCTCGTCCACTATTGACTCCCAAAGTATTCTTACAAATATCTTCATTTGTGTTCAGCAGAGCAACATTTATACAGATTTGAAACAGTCTGATGGTGGGTAAAGAATGACGGAATCTTCAATTTTGGGTGAACTGTCTCGTTCAAATGGTATAGGTTGAGTAACTGGAGGTTGTAAATGTTTAGGAAGCAGGTCAGACCAGGGAAAATGGGATACTAACAAAAAAGTCAAGAGTAAAAATCCCTGAGTCACCTGACAACTGTTGAGAACTCGAAATGAAAGCTAGGTTGTAATTATAGGTTGGTAAAAAGGTTGGTTTTACACAATCCAACTGACGTTTATAAGAAACCACTCCCACAAATCTTTCCCAAAGCAGGAAGACGTTTTGGAGGTTCTGTGGAACAAAATCGCAGCTTGTAGCAAAAAACACAAAAGAAAATATAACCATCATTCAAGGAAGGTTGGTGAATAAATAAATTGAATGTGACTTTTTTAAGCTACAACCTTTACAACTTTTTTAACATGAACAAAAACTGTTTTAGAAAGTATGTAAAGTATCAGTATTGTTTGAGAGCTGTCTCCTAACCCCTACATGCTTACCTCAGCATTAAGCTTATAATAATCATTTATAATTTGAGCTTTTGGATGTACGATTTCACAGGAGACGTGAAATGGCTTTCTTATTATTATTTATCCAACTTAAATTTCTCACATTCCCACAGCATATCGTAATAAAATGATGATATAATATTCATATTTAATGTTCAGATTTCTCAGCAGAAATCAGAGTCAACGAATGATCAAGAGTAAACAACTAAAAGACAATCATTAATAAATAAATGTAATGTTGGTGTGAAGTAATGATATCAAGTGTGACAAAAAGGCGATTGCTGAGCAAGACACTGTGTGTGTTAAGAACGTGTTGAAAGTGAATTTATTCTGCAAAACCTGTTTTCACTTGTGTCTTCTGTTCCGAATAATTGCACACCCACATTCTCAGTAGATTGAAAAACACCTGAGATCTCCACTTACATCTTCACCTCAGTTTCCGGAAGTGATTCCATGTACACGCTTGTTTAAGTTTGCGATCGTCACCTCGTTCGTTCCCAGCTGCATTTGCTGCCGGCACTTTAGCTACTTTCTCAGATTTCAAAATAAAAGAGTGTCCGAGTCAGTGAGAAACTCAAACACTCTTACAAAAACAAATACAATGCCCACACAAAGTATTAATTGAAATCTTATTTCAACCAGAACATAATGCAATAATTGTTTTATCACATTTGGTTCAAGTTTAGTGAAAGTCTTTTCTTGTGAGAGCCCGTGATTGGGGGATTTAATGGTAATTTACACCGCGGGGTTTTAAGGAAAAAACGAATGTATCCTTCTTCACAGTTTTGGCTATCCCGAAATATACATTGTACGCCTGTAACGTCTTGATTTTTTTTATAATCATTCAAAATTTAAATAAAAGTATATAATTCACAAAAAACGGTGAATTTTTGTGTTTTAATATTATATATGATGTTGTTTATTAACATTATTGGTGCATTATTGTTTTTTACATTTCTAAGGTTGGTTGATTTAATATACTGTTGGGCTGTTTTATCTACATAAGCGTGTCATGTTCTCTAAAATAAAATATAGTCTTTATGGCTCCGCATTTGCTTAAAAAAGTAATAAACGTGCTGTTTCATGCTGCTGTCGCCACGCAAGGAAATCCTCCGCGAGGCAAGCCCGACTCATTTCAGTTCGGTTCTTGGACTTTTGAGGCTGTGTGCTTTGAAGACCAAGTCCTCGTTTTTAAGTCTGCGACCTTAGAAGGTTGCAGCCCCCAAATCGGGACACAGCATGCAGCGACTCCCTGGACGGCCCTTCACGAAGTGTTCCATTAACTTAAGTAGTTTGTATTTTTTTATATGCGGAAAAAACACACCTGTGTGAAAAATATTGTCCACATGACCTTCATGTAAAAGCAGTGGCAATTCAATTGTATCGATTTCATCTGCGTTAAAAAGCTATTTTTTTGTACATTTTAACAAAATCATTACAAAACAAGATGGTATACAGTTTACATTCAAAAACATACATTTTAAGAGGGCCTAAGACAATTTTTTTTTAAAAATCTAACAAAATTCCAGCTTTTTATTATTTGCTTATTTAGCGTTTTCTGTTTCACAATACAAACATCTTCTGAAATCCAGAAACTGTTTTCTGAGATGTTTTTAATTTTGTCTCGCAGAAGTGAAGCAGTACTGAAAGATACCGTCTGTTGCACAGCTCCTCATGAACTCACTGAATGATCTGACCACCCTTGATCTCAACAGTTCCAGTGGCATCTGAATGAGCATTTGGCTATTCCAGCTTCTAAACTGGAGAACACAGATGTCTTTGATACAATAAATAAGGTGATGGAGTGTTTTAACTCCGATGGAGCTGTTAAGATCACATCGGACATCCTGAGGAAGATGAACAAGAACATGCTCGCTGAACAGTTACAGAACGAACACAAAGAAGGTAAAACACAAAGATTTCTGCTCACCATCTGAGCTCCAGAAATGATCTTAGAGTTTTTTCTTGTTCTACAGAAGTGGATCATCGCCAGATGATGGCGTTTGTTCCGAAACTCAAAAACTAAAACACAAAGACTTTCAGCTCATGTTGAAGTTAAAATTAAGATTAAAGTTAAGATTAAAGTGTTGTAAAGTCACTATGTTTTTTTGTTATCTCAAAGGTCCAGCTGCAGTTGAATGTAAAGCTGTTGATGGGCAGTACAGTGAATTCAGTGACAGACTGAAGAACTTCCTGAAGCAGAAATATGAACGGATATTAGACGGTAATTTAGAAACCGGTCATCAGAAATACCTGAGTGGTATTTACACTGATGTCTACATGGTGAAGAATGCTCAGGACTCGCCGGTCAAGTGTAATGACATGTTTAAAGTCCAGTGTGAGACAGGTCGACAAAACAGGAAAGTGCTGACGATGGGTGTTGCAGGTGTGGGAAAAACCGTCTCTGTCAATAAATTCATCCTTGACTGGGCTGAAGGAGAAGAAAATCAGGAAATCATCTTTATTTTTCCTCTGCCCTTGCGTCAGCTGAATCTGATTCAAGAGAACTGCAGTCTAATGGAACTGATTAATAAAAGCTTCTTTAGTTCTGATAAACAACTGTCATCACTCCCTAAAGAAGAAGATAAAGTGATGTTCATCTTTGATGGTCTGGACGAGTGTCGCTTCTCTTTGAGCTTTAAGAAGATAGAGAGATTCACAGATGTTCATCATAAAACAACAGTGGGTGTGATAGTTGCAAACCTGATCAAGAGAAATCTGCTTCCATCCGCTCTCATCTGGATCACCTCCAGAACGGCAGCATCTCTCAGATACCTCGACGTCACATCGATCAGGTGACAGAGATACGAGGATTCAATGATGAGCAGAAGGAGAAATACTTCACCAGAAACAGCAAACCTGACGTGTCAGAGAGAATCATCTCACACATCAAGAGATCCAGAAGTCTGCACATCATGTGTCACATTCCCTTCTTCTGCTGGATCTGTCTCAGTGTTCTTCAGCCTCTGATGACCCGAGACAATCATGACAGAATTCCCACAACACTCACAGGGCTGTACATCTACTTCTTACTCTCTCAGAAGCACCAGATGACAGATAAATACAGTAAAGATCTTCCTCAGTCTTTTGAAGGTGTTGTTCTGAAGCTCGGGGAACTGGCCTTAAAACAGCTTCAGAAAGGAAATCAGACTTTCTATAGAGAAGATCTTGAGGAATGTGGTCTGGATGTCCGTGATGGTTTGGTTTTCTCTGGGTTATGCACTCAGATTTTTCAGACAGAAAAGTCCGTTTCTAGAAAAAAGGTCTTCAGTTTTGTTCATCTCAGCGTTCAGGCATTCCTTGCTGCTCTCTATGTACTTTTCATTTACAAAAAGAAAAAAATTAACCCATTCCGTCTCACACAAAACAAAACATTGAAATTGATATTAAAAAATTCACTGTTTGAGCTTCATAAGAGTGCAGTTGACAGTGCTCTTCAGAGCGAGAACGGACACCTGGATGTTCTCCTGTGGTTCCTCATGGGTCTCTCGCTGGAGTCCAGTCAGAATGAGCTGAAGGATTTTCTGCCCTCACTGAAGACCACAGATGATAATGAAAGCTTGAGATGCACTGCTGATTATATCAGAATGAAAATTGAGAATGAAGAATCATCAGAGAAGAGCATCAATCTCTTCCTCTGTCTGAATGAACTGAAAGATGATTTACTGATCACAGAAGTCCAGACGTTTCTGAATTCAGGAAATCTTTCAGCACGAGATCTCTCTTCTGGTCAGTGGTCTGCTCTGGTGTTTGTGCTGCTGATGTCTGAAGAAACTCGAGAGACGTTTGAGCTGCAGAAATACAGAAGATCTGATGAAGCTTTGATTCGACTTCTGCCAGTGATCAGAAAGACCAGAAGAGCTTTGTAAGGTTCATCTCTTCATTCATTCATATAGCATTTGCATAAAACGGTTTTGATCCATTCTCAACAATCGACTAAATGCACTGCAAAAAATGTCAAGTTGCTTCAACTAATTATTATTTAGTAACTAGTTCCATAGAAACTAGACGTTCACTCAATTTCTGTCCCCAAAGTTTAACTTGAATTGTTAATTTTTTGTTAGCCCAAACTTAACTTAAATATTAAAAAGTATGCTCGGTCATCTAATTTTATAATTCATTCAACTAAAGTTTTATTAGTTTAATATTTGAAAACAAACAGCAAATATTCTGTCAATTAAAATGTAAGTATTTACCCCTGCACGTTTTATCCATTACTTCAATTAATTTTGTATTATTTGGGAATTTTAAACCTGTGGAACTAGTTGTAAATAATTGCACATTGGGGTTGTTACCAGAAAATATTAACTGGAATCTTTCAGTCACAAAAAGTAAACCTCACAAATAAACCTAGACATAGCTTTTAATTCATAACAATCACTTCTCATATAGACTGAACATACATGATTAAGTGCTCCTGTTGACAGACATTACATTTGAAATACAACAGCAAACTTATTTGCTGACCTACAAAAAAGGCCTATTGAAAAAAACACGCAAAACATAGGTATTTGAGTTTGTGAATTCCTGTGGAGAAAATCACTTGCTGTCCTCCATCCATGCATGGCTGTGGTCAGCAATAAAGAAAACAGATTCCTCCAGTGATTCTTTTAAATTCTGCATAGACCTGGAAATAACATTGGAATACATAACTCAATCTGCTATCTTGAATAAACTGTGCTGTTAAAAACTCACAAAACAAGCCCACATTACCCTAATATGACTTATTACTATTTTTAACAATAAGTTTCATAGATTTCAGTCAGTCGCATCGAAATGGAGCACCATACAGCAACATAATGTACAAAACTTGGCTTAGTAGAGAAAAAGCACATGCCGTATCTTAACGTTACAAAAAATATGATTTTAACATTTAAAACCTTCATATTTAAACATTGCGTGTACTTAATTATAGCAGGGTGAAAGACTTTGTTCCCTCTACTAAAATTGTATTTAGTCCCTAGATTCATTTTTTATTTTCTTATTTTTTACAATCTTATTTGCATGTCGTAACATGAATTGCTGTTATAAACAATTTTATAAAAGCTCCTGTGTATTTCAGAATGCGCTTCTTTTGTAAAGCATCTAGTTCTCTAGCATTCATGTATTTTGACCGTTTTGTATCTTCTGCTAAACATTTCATCAGACGCATACAGTACACCTGAGGCCTATTGCACAAAGCGAGTTGATCCAGAGTTCATGAGGCGCGTGCACCTGAAAGTGTGACACGTGCAGTAAACAGCCAATCACACGGAACATGGAAATCGAGTTTGTCATCAGTTTGATTGACTTCTTGCGAGTATCAGCGCAATTCACTTTTCTGTTGAAGATAAAGAAATCATGAAAGAAATCTCATGAACTCAAACATATTTGCCAGGCAGGAATCTAACAAGTCAGCTAACAGATAAAACAAAATAACATAGACCTCCGTTTATATTTAATTCATATTGATGTTCATTTATATTCATATTTTATTGTATATCAACTGTATTGTATTAAGTTTGAACCACTTAACAGTTATTGATTCTTTGTGGATGTCCATCAGAAGTTAAGTTTGGCCAACATTACGTTTGTTTATGTTGTTGACGCTGATCAAATGTTTGTGTTTTTCCTGCACACAGTCTACAGAACTGTAGTCTGACTGCTGAGTGTTGTGAAGGTTTGTCTTCATGTCTACAATCCTCAAACTCACTGAGAGAGCTGGACCTGAGTAACAATGATCTTCAGGATTCAGGAGTGAAGCTGATCTCTGATGCTCTCAAGAACACAAACTGTCATCTACAGATACTGAGGTGATGATCTCTACATACTGATTTATCAAAGGAAATGATCATCTGAATATTATAAAACATGTTGTTGTGTGTTTGTAGGTTGTCAGGTTGTATGGTGACAGATGAAGGATGTTGTTATTTGGCTTCAGCTCTGAGTTCAAACCCGTCACACCTGAGAGAACTCGACCTGAGCTACAATCACCCACAACACTCAACACTTCAGCTGCTCTCTCAAACACTCAATGATCCAAACTACACACTCAACAAACTCAAGTATGACACACACACTCACACTTCAGCTGCTCTCTCAAACACTCAATGATCCAAACTACACACTCAACAAACTCAAGTATGACACACAACACTCAACACTTCAACTGCTCTCTCAAACACTCAATGATCCAAACTACACACTCAACAAACTCAAGTATGACACACAACACTCACACTTCAATGCTCTCTCAAACACTCTCCAACACACACTCAACAAACTCAAGTATGACACACACACTCAACACTTCAGCTGCTCTCTCAAACACTCAATGATCCAAACTACACACTAAACAAACTCAAGTATAACACACAACACTCAACACTTCAGCTGCTCTCTCAAACACTCAATGACACAAACTACACACTCAACAAACTCAAGTATAACACACAACACTCAAAACTTCAGCTGCTCTCTCAAACACTCAATGATCCAAACTACACACTCAACAAACTCAAGTATGACACACAACACTCAGCACTTCAGCTGCTCTCTCAAACACTCACCCAACTACACACTCAACAAACTCAAGTATGACACACAACACTCAGCACTTCAGCTGCTCTCTCAAACACTCAATGATCCAAACTACACACTCAACAAACTCAAGTAAGACACACAACACTCATACTGACACATACTGTCCTGAGTGTGTCCGTGCGTGTGTGAATGCATGGATTGCATGTCAAATGTGCAGAATATGATGCGTGTTTTACTTTTGTGTGTTTATAGTGTGAATCATGGGGGAAAGTTTAGAATTACAGCAGGACTACGCAAGTGTAAGTCTATACGCATTATGTTTCTTTACATTATGGGGACTTTCCATAGACATATTCATAGACGGACAGACAGAGAGATGGATAGACAGATAGATGGACTGACAGACAGATAGATTGATGGACAGACAGATAGACGGACGGACAGACAGACAGATAGACGGACAGACAGACAGACAGACAGACAGACAGATAGACGGACAGACAGACAGACAGACAGACAGACGACAGACGACAGACGACAGACACAGACGGACAGACAGACAGACAGACAGACAGACAGACAGATAGACAGATAGACGGACAGATAGACAGATAGATGGACAGACAGATAGACGCACAGACGGACAGATAGACGGACAGACATACAGACATACGGACAGACAGATAGACGGACAGACAGATAGACGGACAGACAGATAGACGGACAGACAGATAGACGGACAGACAGATAGACGGACGTCCTATTAAAAAAAATCAAAAGAGCAAAAGAGTTTTTTTCAAAAGAGCAACAGTTTTGTTGTGTTATAAATGTTTCTTCTTGTGTTCAGATGTCTGTAAGCTCACACTGGATCCAAACACAGCACACACTCGCCTAAAACTATCTGAGGACAACAGAAAGGTCACACGTGTCATTCAAGTTGAGTTGTATCCCGCTCATCCAGACAGATTTGATGATGCTCCTCAGGTGTTGTGGAGAGAGTCTGACTGGGCGCTGTTACTGGGAGGCTGAATGGAGCGGACAGAGAGCTGCTATATCAGTGTCATATAAAAGCATCCGCAGGAAAGGACGAGGTGAGGGAAGTTGGTTTGGATACAATGAAAACTCTTGGAATTTGATCCGCACTGAAAGCAGATTCATTGCTTGTCACAATAAAGAGGAAACAGTCATATCTGTTCCTTCATCTCTCTCTAATCGAGTCGGAGTGTATGTGGACTATCAGGATGTGGACCATCAGGCCGACACTCTGACCTTCTACAGCGTCTCTGACACACACACACTCACACACTTACACACATACAACACAAAATTCACTGAACCGCTGTACGCTGGATTTTGGCCTTTTTTAAACCACTCAGTGTCTCTGAAATAAAATAGTCTCCTATACTGTAAGAAACAACAAAGACGTCACACACCAGACGTCACACAATCCTGATTATTCATTTAGGTGGGGCAGATTCTGGGTGGTACTGCAGGTGGTTTGATTAACCTGTTATAAACTGATCCAACGCCGACGGGTTTCACTCTAATCCACCAAACTCTGACAAAGACATGATGCTATTCAGGCAGTTTGAGCAAGTCATGTAACAGTTTCTTTATCATAATATAAGACACAAAATACAAGCAGTCACAATGTCCTTCAGAAATACAGATATTCCAAAGGTACCAACACGATACGATTGATTTATATAAGGATATAAATGATGCAAAAGTGATCACCGTCCGCCTCAAGAATCCACTCATTAAAAGATTTTATAAGAATGAAACTCAGCAATTTACAATATATTATTTTACAAGAATTACACATTAACATGACACTTTTGTAGAATAGAACACAAAAAACTACTTTTTTCATCAGTTATTTTTACTGTGTTAGTACTGTATTTTATGTAGTGTTAACAGGTGGTGCGTGCCACAAAGTGGGGGTACAGGGACATAGGTTATATATAGAGTTTATATGTATGTACGTATGTACAGTGTGACAGGCCTTTCATGAATTCAGGTAAACAGTCGATTTCTTAGATCCAGCTCTTCTGTGTTTGGGACAAACTCTGGACTGTTATTGAATAAGTTGAACTATCTGAAATGACTAACTTTAACCTTTTGTGGTAATCTTTAATGATCAGGGCCTGTATTCATGAAAAATCTTACACAAAAAGAGTTGCTCCTAGTGACAAAATTCTAAGAAAATTTTTAGAAATGTGGGCGTTCCCCCTTACAGAAAAGATCCTGGTAAAGAAAAACGTCATTAATTAAGCATCCTAACCCTTAAAAGAGCTCTTATGGTCCAAAAGTTTAGGAGCAGCGAGGAGGACATTTAAGAGACTTAAGAGTTTCTTTAGCGGCAGAGAAAATGGACGAAACATGAAAAGTGAGAAGAAATGTGTTGCAATGCATGACAAATTCCATATTAATTTAAAGGTTTATCAGATTTGTTATTTTAATTGTTTTTGTGTGTGTGTGTGTTCAACTCTTGTCTTCCTTGGTTTTGGTTTTCTTGTACAGCTGCTTCGATCCAATGCAAGAAGTTAAAGCTCTATATTAAATTGAATTGAATGACAGTGAGTTAATAAGACACAACACATTAGATGGTGCAGGGTTCATGTTTGTGACCGAGACTATTAGAGACACGCTTACATCTCCAAGACAGTGCAGAAATGCCATATTGCCAGAAATAGAAGAAATCATATTAACATATTTGTTAACTGGAGAAATGAATCTATGCAGCAGAGAGGATTTGGTTCTGTCACAATCTGATCACACAAACAATTACAGCACTTCCAGAAACTTACTGTGTCACTGTTCATTTTCTATCAAATACCTTGATATTAACAGCATGGAAAACAATATATGTATATACACACACACACATATATATATAGTGCATGTGTGTGTGTGTGAGAGTATTTTAAAACTAATTAAAAAATTACAAACTAACAACCCCATACTTGACAGCGCCCTTTTTGCCTTCTTGGTCAACTAACCAATCACAGTCTTTAAAATAATGTGTCGTACATTGCAACGGGGTCAGCCCCGCCTCCTCACTATGATAAACGTTCCTTGCTCAGAGTTCCTCTCAGATTGGTCCTGAATCTCTTTTAAGCTAAGACTCCTACATAGAAGTTTTTAAGCTAAATTAAGAGCTCTCTGAGAGGAATCTTAGAAGCTTAAAGAATACAGGCTCTGATATTCAATCATCCTACAAGTAAAGATAAATGTGGTTGAGAATATGTTCAGCAAAGACAAATGAGTCCAACTGAGTCCAATGAATAAAATGTACAATGATCTAAATAAATGATTAAGAAAACAACTTCTGCTCAGTTTGTGAAATCCAGTGTTGCTGTAACTAGTTACTGTCATTGAATTACTTTTCCCTTGAAAAAGTAAAGTAAGGGATTACTCTTATTTTTTCTGTAATTCAATTACAGTAACCTCTGATGGAATTAAACTAAATACTGTGTAATGTGTGTGTGTGCAATAGTGGAATTGACATCAAAATTCAAAGTCTACCTTTAAAATCTGTGCTTTAAAGGCAGGGTGTCTGATTTCTCATAGCCGTTGTTGATGTTTAAATCACCCAAAACAGACACAGCCCTACCCCCATCTTTCGCTTTCGTCAACGCTCGGCACGACTAATGTCCGTCCTGAGCACTGTACACTTTACTGCTGATCGGCTACAAGGTTGTTTTGGTACTTGGCCCGACTTTGTCTAAACAAGCGTAATTCGGAAATCTGACACCCCGCTTTAATGTATAATTCTCACATTTGTAGTACATTGGTAATGTTAATAATACTGCTTTATCTAGTTTTATATTATTTATTTGAATAAATTTAAAGAGCCGTCATGTCTATCCTTGAATCATTTAACTAATCAAGGTTGATATAAGATATTAAAAGTAATTAGTAATGAGTAATGAAATACTTTTGAGAGAGTAATTTGTACAATAATCTAATTACTCTATTGAATATGTCATTACTAATAATTCATTACTTTTTCCAAGTAATTTTCCCAACACTGCTGAAATATACACAAAACTACAAATAAGAAAGAAGGACGATCAGGATTATCTTAATACTAATATTATGTCGTATTGTTATATATTATATCATGTTACTGAGTTACAAGTCTTACACAGTGTCTACACCAAACACAACCTGCGCGATGTTATTTTGATATTTGTATGTGCGCAGTATATGAGAGAGAAACTGTGTTGGCCAGCTCATAAATAGTGCTCGAATTGACGATGGGCCGGGGGGATCTGGGACCCTCCATAGAAGTAAAAAAATAGACTTGGGGGGGTCCTTTACATATTTTTAAATAATAATAAAAAATCTAAAACTTGTGTAGATAAGATAAACAGTATCCTAAATATTCTGAACGAATAATTTACAATAATCTAGTCTAAGTCTATTACGTCTTTTTTTGCAGAAAAACCACACACGTCACCATTATCTGTGGCAGACAGTAACTGTCAGTCACCAGCTGCAGTGCCCACTAGAGGACACTCCCCTCATCGCCCGGACTGCTAACACACACTACATTTCCCACAATCCTCTGCCCGGACTCATCGGCCACCGTTGTGATCACCTGTGTCTTGTTATATGTGTCTATTTATACCTTGTTTGTTTTATCACTCTTTGCGAAGTCTTGTGTCGTGTTACCCCGCTAACCGCAGCGGTCCGCTAGTGTCTGGAGAGCTAGTTCTTAGTTTAGCGTGTTTGTCGGATTTCCCTTGTTTGGCCCTTTGAATTTTTTAGCCTTGTGAGGACTTCTGCATGTTTTATGGATTATGACTTGGATTACGTCTTAAAATAAAGCTTCATTTGGATCGTCATCCGTTTGTCTTCGTGCAGCCCCAGAGTTGAGAACCACTCGAGCAAAGATGGAGAACCGTTACTGACAGCAAAATACTTTGATGGTTGAGGGATTCTAGATCTCTGGGGAACGGAACGACTTTTGGGTTTTTGCAAATGTATATTCAGTAGTTGAGTCTTGTAGGTCGCCATCATGAGATGTTTTTAAGTAGGATAGATTATCCCAATGTCTGATTACTCTATACTTTGTGCAAATAGCTTATTTTAAATCATATTTAGATTTGGTTTGGTTCTACTGATAAAGACAAATATGAATATTATAAAAAAGGAAAAAAGATGGATGCCCTTACGAAACAAATGAATGAGTTACTTGAAAATATAATGTAATTCATTTCCATATATACGAATCAAGTGTTTATATTTTTCAATATATGAAATTCAATGTATTGTTCTACAGTTTGGGTTTTAAATGTATATGAATTGATTCAATATATTGACAGGTAAAATATGGGGATCGTCTAAATGTACCTGGTAGCACAGGCATTTAATTAAATGTAAAAAATAAATAAATAAAAACTGTTCAGTTCTGGTTCCCAGAATGTTCTTTCACCAATGAAAAGCATTTGTAACTTCCGTGTTGCGTGTGTGTGGTCTCTGCAGCGATCCACGTGAAAATGAAAGTGAAAACACCGCGATTACAGAGACTCAAGTTGATGCCAAGCACGCAGTTTACGGTAAGAACTTGACTTTTAAACGTCGTTTAAAAACCAATATTGAAGCATACGGTATCGTCACAAAAACAATATTGAAGCATACGGTATCGTCACAAAAAAACAATATTGAAGCATACGGTATCGTCACAAAAAAACAATATTGAAGCATACGGTATCGTCACAAAACCACCAGAGATTCTGCCTTTATTTCGCAACTAATATAAATGCATATTAAGAGTACGTCATTACATTTGATTATTCCGCTCGTCTACTTGTTGAATGGTTTCATGGGGGAAACTCATCTGTTGAGAAACCACGTAGGCTATAGTTACATTACCAGCGAACACACAATGTAGACAAACTTTTAAGCACATTAACAACGCGATCAAAAGGTGGATTTTTTTTTTCTTCTTTTTTCTACGTTGTGTGATGAAGTTGTCACAAAGTTATCTTTTAACTTTCCTTCGTCGCCATTTCTTTAGGTTGTGTGTATGTTGTACAACCAGCAAACGTCATTTAACCGTCACCGTACACGGGGGCGGCGCCAGGACGGTTTTCTTGGTGTTGTTAAACCGTTTAGAGGGTGGGCTAATACAATTATTAAATGACTCATTTCTTTAGCTAGACAACATGTAATTTTGCCGTTTAAATACAGAACAGCATCTTAAATATATTGTTGTAGCGCATTAGCCTACACTTCTCCCGTGGGTGCACTTAGAAATAGTTATTGTTAATTGATTAAGATTTTATTACCTTTTAGAACCAGCCTAGTTAAACGGATCTCTTGACATCACCTGGCTGTGATTTCCACGTCTTTTCTGCTCTTCCCTAGACGTCCAAATTTGTAATCATCTGAACGTTTATTATTATATATTGTTGCTTAATTAGCTTATACAAGCCTCTGTTCGCCACCTGAGGGCGCCGTTCCACTCTGTGTTCTATGTTTTGTAAGGACTCCAGTTCCCATCATGCATGGTCTGGTTATCATGTATTGTTTAGCATGCGTCTCATTACCTGTTTGTCCCTTCTTCTGTGTATATATATAATATAGCCCTTGTGTTCAGTTGTCCAGGGTGAATTATAATATGTATGTTTCCCTCGTGTCCTCTGCCAGGATTTACCCCTTTGTATGCCTTTTTGACTTCAAATTAAACTCCATTAACTCCAAATAGATCAACTCCTTGTTTTCCATCAGCTATTCATGACACCTGCGTTTAATATAGTCACACACCCAGGGGCGGACTGGCCATCTAGAGTACCAGAACTTTTCCCGGAAGACCGCTTGCTAGAAAAATGCATTTTTATTTATACATAACATACTAAAAAGATCCAATTGAACGAAGCTGGAGCCAAGGGGAGCCACAGCTCGTCTCTGAGGAGAAGGGTTGGGAACTCCTGGTCTGTTTACACATGTTCCTGTAGTTGCGTGAAATTGCTCAACTTAATGTCAATTGTAACTGTTTTTAGGCATGGACACAATACTCAGTCAACGTCAACAGTTTGGGGGCACTTAAATTAAGTTTAAACCTTACTAAAGATATCATTTAATCATTGAGGAGGAGTGACTGTGTTTTGTCTTTGTCCTTTATTTATTTATTGATTAAAATTGGGCTCTAGTCCTCTCAGAACCGATTCACAACAGAGTGTTTATAGACTTACACGCAGCGAGTCAAAGTAATACAACCGCAGAGAACTGTTGACATGTACACATGTATCTGAATGCATTTTTGGAAATGTTCTGTGTGACATATTTTAACTGATTTATGCCGTCCTAACGCAACTTTTTTTCGGCCATGGAAACGACATGATTTCACACGGAAGAAAAGATTTATACCGAAAATAACATTGTATTTAAAGCAAATCTACTTGACTAAAGCAAATAAAAACAAATTTCAGCACCGGTTTAAAATGGGTAATTAAGAAATGGTGGAAACATGTTTGTAATACAGTTCAAAGTAGGGAAGGTAGGAGGCAGGAACCGGCCAACATTCAAACAAACTTTAATCAAAATAAACAAACAAAACAGGGAAATAAGAGGGCCAGCAGCCACCTCGCGGTCGACTGCCGGCCACAAGAACATAAACATGTCCGCGCCCGGTCCTGTCTCGTCAGCAGTCCTGTCTCGTCCTCTTATGCTCCCGATGTCTTCCCGGAGAGATGCGGGACCGGTGTGCGCACGGCTGATTCACACTATCACTTACGCCACCGGCCCCGCCACGTTCCCCCACGGCTCTCGTTACAGTGTTAATCTTTCATTTCCAATATCTATATCATGTTTTCTCTTGAAAACCTTTATTGTCATATGTGTGTTGAATATAAACTCATTTTATGAATTTCACCATTCAACGTGAATGTATCAGAGAATATTCTTAAATAAGGAAATCTATTCAGTGATTGGTCAATGTCGTTTGCAGCATGATCGTAAATCATCTCTGAGCCTGACACTTAAGATTTAGTCCTACACTTCCCTTAAATTACGACTGAGCTACTTTATAACTTACTTTTAAGCGCAGCTTTGAGCCAAGATTTCTTTACTCTTAAGTAAATTATTGGCAGTGTTCTTGTGAGTAATTCTCAGAAGCTTGTTAAATACTGGCCCTGAGACAAAGTCATTTTGTTAGCATTTAATTGAGTGTTTTCTGTGTACAGATCTGAGGTCAGTTGTTTTCATGACGGCGTACAGAGAGAGCATTGCTTCTCATATGAAACGGAAGAGTCAGAAAACGTCCTCGTCTTCTCCAGAACCTGCTGTTGGGTTTCAGAGAAGTGAGGACTCCATGGGGCATCCTCCTAAGCTCAGTGATGGAACAGTAACAACTGACTCGTTGTGAGTATATGCAGAGGTGGAAAAGTACACAAATATTATACTGAAATACAAGAACTACTACTTTGAAGAAATTGTACTTGAGTTCATGTAAAGTGACCAGTCAAAAAATCTACTTGAGTAAAAAGTAAAAAGTAGCTTGTTCAAATTTACTCAAAGTAAAAGTTACTTTTTAAAAGCGGGAGGGAGAACTCTACTGTTTTGTGCAACTCCAACATTAGTTTTATTGCCTAATTTTAAATACAGGTAGGTACATCTAAAACAAATTTGAATGTGGTAAAATAGCTCAATATTTTTTGTCACTCGTTTCAGAAAGTGAAACCCATATATTACAGTATATAGATTCATTACACATAGAGTGAAATATTTCAAGACTTTATTTCTTGAAATTCTGATGATTATGGCTTACAGATAATGAATATATCTCAGAATATTAGAACATTACATGAGATCAATAATAAAGGATATTTTAAACAGAAATGTCAGGCTTATAGTGTGTTCATTTGGTTGGGCCTCCTCTTGCATGAATGACTGCATCAATGCGGCGTGGCATGGATGCGATCAGCCCGTGGCACTGCTCAGGTGTAATGGAAGCCCAGGTTGCTTTGATAGCGGTCTTCAGGTCATCTGGATTGTTGGGTCTGGTGTCTCTCATCATAGATTCTCTGTGGGGTTCAGGTCAGGCGGACAAATCAAGCACAATACCACCATGGTCATTGAAGCAGCTTTTTGTACCTTTGGCAGTGTGGGCAGGTGCCAAGTCCTGCTGGAAAATGAAAGTAGCATCTCCATAAGTCTTGTCAGCAGAAGGAAGCTTGAAGTGCTGTAATATGTCCTGGTATACGGCTGTGTTGACTTCAGAAAACACACTGGACCAACAGATGACATGACAGCCCAAAGCATCACTGACTGTGGAGACTTCACACTGGACTTAAAGCAACGTGGATTCTGTGCCTCTCCTCTCTTCCTCCAGACTCTGGGACCCTGATTTCCAAATGAACTGCTAAATTGACTTTCATCTGAAAAGAAGACTTTGGTCCACTGCTTTTCTGAGTCCACAGTCAACGCAGCCATCTACCAGGACATATTACATATTCCATCTGCTGACAAGCTGATTTAATTTTCCAGCTGGACTTTACATATAATAAATAAAGGCTTGAAATATTTTACTCTGAGTGTAATGAATGCATATAATCTGGGGTTTCACTTTCTGAAATGAGTGACACAAATATTGACCTTTTTCATCATATACATTTTTTATTTTTAGATGTACCTGTATGAAAACGGGTTACAAGTGCACTACAACGAATACAGATTTTGTTGCCTTGTTTTGCAGAAATATCACAGAACCCTATAGCAGAAATATTAACGAAACAATTCTTAAATCATTACATTTTCTCTTCAGAAGCAAAATTAAGCCTAAGAAAAGATTGTAAGCCTTATTTTCCTTACAGCGCGCTCTCGCGGTGTTGCCATGTTTACATATTTTTAAGAGCTTCACTTTAGTTCCTTTTCTGCAGATACATGGCGTAGTGTTTTTTTGCCTTATTAAATGTGTTGATTTGTAGATTTATTTTGGGTTTGTCATTGTTTGTTGTCCTTTTCAACAGTGATCTGAAAACACGGTCATTTGCCGGCAGGGCTGCGAGGCTTTTCAAAATGCACTTAATAGCAAGCACATTTTCATATGACTTTCTTGTGCATTTTTTGAGCAGACTCGTTAGTTTTAGTTCTAGTATTGCATTTATTTGACTAAATTACTGAGAGAGAGAGATGAGTGAATAACCTGCACTGTGCCTAAAGATGTGGGAGTCAATTTCAAAACAAAAACCGTGATGTAATCCTGCATAGCTGAACGATAAATCGATTCTTTAATGAATTTAATGAAGTTCATTATAAATGAATGTCGCAGGACCGCCCATCTGTCATGTCTGAACTTTTACTGGATGGCCTCTTTTAACTAAACAAGGGACGAAACGTGAATGAATGGAGGGGGAACATCACCCCAACCAAGCACGATCAGGTCAGAATGCGAACAGGGCCGCTCTTGGCCAAGAAGTCCAGGGCCAATTTTTAGTCCTAGTCCAGCCCTGTGCGTGTGCGTCTGTGATTACATTATAGGTAGCGCGTTCATTTCAAATCGAGGTCGAGAATCAAGCATTCAGACAGACCATGGTATAAATTACGTGATTAGTTCACTTTCATATCATTTCAGATGTGTTTGCTGTTATATTTTTAAATAGAACAAAATTAAACGGAAACTTTAAGATACAATCCATCACTTTTGTCTTAATTTTGTTATCTCTGCAAATATTGTGTTTCAGAGTAATTTTCTGTACTTGAATTGTGCTTCGACATCAGTGTTTCCATGCATTGAGTTAATTGTGGCGGCCCGCACAAATAATCCACAATATCACCGTCCGTCACAAATAGCCACCACCACCGCTGCAACCAGCTCCCTCGTCACAGATCACTCACACATATAAGCACAAACCAGTGTTAGCACTTTAGCACCTTAATCTCTAGATTTACCGTCTTTCAGACCACCCTAGCAATGTTTTCCCATGAAAGGCATGTACTGTAGCAACACATCTAGTTACATTTTGGATAAACCTTTGTTTTGATTCAGCTGGAATTTGTCTTCCTCATGGCTCTCCCAGTGCAGGATTGCGTCTCTTGGCATCTATTCTGTACAGTGAGCAGAGTTAAAAGCATTCACTTGTTTATACTTCATTGTAAATCCCACTGTATTTTTTATACTTGCTGAAATATTTCTAGATCGCAGAGCCAGAGAGGAGCATCTCCAGAACCCAGTGTTGTCTCCCTGAGGAGTGAGGACTCCATGGATCTCCCTCCTGAACTCAGTGATAAAGCATCTGACTTTATGTGAGTATATGAGTCAATGACGTGACATTTTTTGTTTCCCTGTGGTTTAATACAATTTAAAAGGTTTTAATAAGTGAAATTCTCAATAAAACACCATATCAGCAAGCATTGCATAATCTTACATGAGTCCTATTTAATAGTATATGAACGTGAAGGGAACAGCAATGTTCTTGTAACGATGTAACACTGACGAAGAGACGATGTCACACAGAACTTGGGAAAGGTTTAATAAACAAAAGGTGATAACAGGAACAAAACTGGGCAATCCAAAACAGCCACGGGAACAAACAGAGTAATCCAATAAACTTTAAAAGAACACACGGGGTAATCCAACATAACATTCCATTAGCGTTACATAAACGTACATTACATTAATACCAGACAAGGAGCAATAGGCAAGTGAGAATACATATAGTGTCCGGGTAATGGGGTGCAGGTGCAAAAGTCAACGATGAAGGACTCGTGACGGAGCGTGGGAAAAGGTCACCCTGGGGCAAAAACAGGGAAAACAGACTAAGGGTTATGAATATTATCATTCATTTGGGGATTCATGTGAGTCAAGTCAAATTCATGAGATGTCAGGGTTGTGCAACAACCATTTAAAGAGCAAATTTGTAAATAATGTGCAAGAAGACATGTGACAGGAAATGAAATCCCAGTGCAGGATTGCGTCTCTTGGCATCTATTCTGTACAGTGAGCAGAGTTAAAAGCATTCACTTGTTATACTTCATTGTAAATCCCACTGTATTTTTTATACTTGCTGAAATATTTCTAGATCGCAGAGCCAGAGAGGAGCATCTCCAGAACCCAGTGTTGTCTCCCTGAGGAGTGAGGACTCCATGAATCTCCCTCCTGAACTCGGTGATAAAGCATCTGACTTTATGTGAGTATATGAGTCAATGACGTGACATTTTTTTTGTTCATTATTATTATAAATATGAGTAACTTCATTTATAATATTCCCATCAAGGTCATATGTTTTTACATAGGTGTCCATTTATGGCTGTCAAATTAGATTTTAAGTAGAAATACAGATAGTGTAACCGGTTATACACCATTCACACATTTTATTATATAACAAAAATCAGCATATAAAGCAGATACAATTGCTTTTCAAATGTACAATATTTCAAGTGTAAAGGGTCAAACAATCGGTTTTCTTTTTTTTGAGGAATGAGCACCATCTACGCAGTAAATCTTCACATCCTGTGACCTTCCGGGTTTAACACGTGTTTAAAATTACCGCCAGATACATCAGCTGTGATTGTGAAATAGAATTGGTTCTCGTGTATCTTGTGACCGATTGCGTCATTAATCAGCACTGAATGTGAAGTCTCATTGGGTCATGACGTTTGAACAAACTCCACATGCGTAGCATTCACGGATATCTTTGTCTAAAGTTATTCTGGCTTTGGTACGCAAGTTGTTTTGTTATATACTGTTTTTTGGTCAATTTATACAATAAATACCTGTGACTGTACTTTTACTAGTGTGGTGCGATTTGTATACTTGAGAAGTGTTTAGGTTTAGGGTGGGGGTTGGGTTGGGTTGGGTTAGGGGCTCCATGAAATTATTGATACTATGACAAATACAAAATGAAATGCATAAAAAGTGAACAACCTAAAGCAATGTAATACCCTGTACGTCACACGTAACTGTACGTCGTCATAAGCTGCTGACGATACAGGGCGCTTATCCTTAAGACGTAGCTGTTGGTCGTAATAATGTGCTTGTACAAACGACCTATAGGATGTTTTTTTTGGAGGACAGTCTCTTTATTATATGTACTATAGCAGAACATTTTTTACAACATATTTTTTCTCATAATACTTCAGACTGATGCCTATAACTTTAAAATGTGCATAATTGTTTTACTGGGATGAAGATTCATATATCAATCAGATGGTGTTGTAATTTTAATTCTTTCAATGTTTTTGCAATGTTTTGAATACGCTTAATAGATAAACTCTATAAATTGCTTTAAATATATGTATTTGCATGTATAGGACATGTTTCTGTGTTGTATACACTGTGTCCCCTTAAAAAATGGGTGCCGAAATATCTCTGATGATCTCATCAAACCTTTCTTAATCTGTGTTCAGAAGATGAACAAAGGTCTCACGGTTGTGAAACAACTTGAGGATTAGTCATTTATGACAGAATTTTCTTTCTAACCCTGAACTAACTCTTCAACTGTAGTTACACTACGAGACACAATGATTTCTATTTATCAGATGTTTTTCAGCATTGAGAAATAAAACCAATTCAGCTTAACTGGTTGACCATTATGCTTGATTTTTCAGTGTTAATCTATTCAACAAACAATTGTCTTTGGCTGTAGAAGCAACATGGTCAATTGGCGTAACCAGTATTTTTCATAAAAATTTAATTATATACAGGAAAAACAATGTGTAAGAGAAGAGAAGCATCTAGTTAAGTGTATTAATATGTACAGTATTTAGCCATTTTTACATAGTTGTCCAAGATTATTCAGAAAATAAAGGTGTTATCAGCTTATGTCCCCAACACTGTTGCAAAAACTCATTAAAATTTATATTTTGCGATAACTTTTATAAAATTAATTTCTATGTGATATTTACCATATACTTATTTTTATGAGTATGTTTACATTCCTTCTATGTGGATAAAATATTTAATATGGCAGTTAAACCATTTGACATTTTCAGGTACCTCCAGTCTAAACTTTTATAAAAAACTGTGCAGATGTTATTTGTAATTACACAAAATCAACAAAAAAAAATAAGAACATTTTAAAATATCTGATGCATGCTTTTAAAAATATTTTATATATTTTTGATTTTCTCATCTTGCCAACATTTTTTGTCACGGACCCATACACTTAAACTTCAAGTCATTGATGTAAAATGACCTTTGAACATACAGTGAAACAAATAGTAGGAACATGCACTATTTACATGAACATATGGTTTATATATTAAATATTTTACATTCACATTTTCTGTTTGTTCTTTATCTGTAGATCAAACATTAGACATAAACATGATGTGAATGCAGATGTGCATCAGGACTGTCACGATGAATCAGTGGATGATGTTCTTCAGAGAGTCAAAGCCAAACACAAAAGCATCATGAAGAACAAGTACGAGAGTTTATTTGAGGGATCAAACACGAGAGAATGAAACGCTCCTGAAGAAAATCTACACACAGCTGTACATCATAGAGGGAGAGAGTGAAGGAGTGAATGAAGAACATGAGGTTTTACACATGGAGAAACAGCCCAGAAGAACACAAGACTTACAAGACTCTCCAATCTACTGCAACGACATCTTCAAACCTCAATCACATCAAAGACACAAAATCAAGAGTGTTCTTACTAAAGGCATCGCTGGAATTGGAAAAACAGTCTCTGTGCACAAGTTCATTCTGGATTGGGCCGAGGGAACAGCCAATCAGGACGTAGATTTCATGTTCCTGCTTCCGTTTCGAGAGCTGAACTTGATTGGAGAGCATCGCTACAGTCTTCACAAACTTCTGCTGGACTTTCATCCTGAACTTCAAGATGTGGACTCTCAGATGTATGAGGAGTGTAAAGTTGTGTTCATCTTTGATGGTCTGGATGAAAGCAGAATGACTCGATGTTTTCAGACAGTGAGAAGTTTCTGATGTGACGGACACTTCATCAGTGGCTGTGTTGATGTCAAACCTCATGAAAGGAGATCTGCTTCCCTCTGCTCTCATCTGGATCACCTCCAGACCAGCAGCAGCCAATCAGATCCCCTCCAAATACATCACGCGTGAGACAGAAATCCAGGGATTCGACGACGCTCAGAAGGAGGAATATTTCAGGAAGAGAATCAGCGACGAGCATCAAGCCAGCAGAATCATATCCCACATTAGAAGAGCGAGAAGCCTCCACATCATGTGTCACATACCGGTCTTCTGTTGGATCTCATCCACTGTGCTTCAGAAGATCCTGACACAAGATCACAGTGAAGAAATCCCCAAAACTCTGAGTGAAATGTACATCCACTTCCTGCTGATTCAGATGAAGATGAAGAATAAGTATGATCCAGAGAGAGATCCAGAGATCAACAGAGACGTGATTGTGAAACTGGCTGAAGTGGCTTTCAAACAGCTGATGAAGGGCAATGTGATGTTCTATGAGGAGGATCTGAGAGAGTGTGGGATAGACATCACTGACGCCGCGCTGTATTCTGGCATCTGTACTGAGATCTTTAAGGAGGAATCTGTCATTCATCAGAGGAAGATCTACAGCTTCATTCATCTCAGCTTTCAGGAGTTCCTCGCTGCGTTCTACTGGTTTCACTGCTGTACATGCAGTCATCTCTCAGCACTTGAAGATTTTCAACCCTTGTATAATTTGCTTAAAGCTGCAGTAGATAAAGCTCTTGAGAGTGAAACTGGTCATCTGGATCTTTTCTTGAGATTTCTTCTGGGCATCTCACTGGAGTCCAATCAGAGACTCTTACAGGATCTACTGACACACACGCTGGACACATCACAAACCATCAAGAAAACCACACAGTACATCAAAGATCAAATCAAGGGTCATGACGGTCTGTCAGCTGAAAGATCCATCAATCTGTTCTTGTGTCTGTCTGAAGTGAAGGATCAGACTCTGCACAGAGAGATTGAGGAGTTTGTGAGATCAGACAAACACTCAGAGAAGAAACTCTCAGCTGCTCACTGTTCAGCAATAGCCTACATGCTTCAGATGTCAGAGGAGGTGATGGATGAGTTTGATCTGAAGAAATACAACACAACACAGGAGGGCAGAAGAAGACTCATACCAGCTGTCAACCACTGCACAAGAGCTCTGTGAGTATTACAGTCATGTTTACAGTGAAGAGACTGAAATGACAAGTGAAGTTTTTCTAAAATTGTTTTATTCTCTTTCAGACTTGCTGACTGTAATCTCACCGTTGAGTCGTGTAAAATCATCTCTTCAGCTCTTCAGTCCTCAGATTCTCCTCTGAGAGAGCTTGATGTGAGTAACAATGATCTTCAGGATTCAGGAGTGAAGCTGATCTCTGATGCTCTCAAGAACACAAACTGTCAACTACAGATACTGAGGTGTGTGAGTGTAAAGCTTTCAAGACTTAAACACTTCAACAGGATAGGACCTATGATGTAAGCATTAATGTTTATTTTTCTTGTAGGTTGTCAGGTTGTATGGTGACAGATGAAGGATGTTGTAATTTGGCTTCAGCTCTGAGTTCAAACCCGTCACACCTGAGAGAACTCGACCTGAGCTACAATCACCCACAACACTCAACACTTCAGCTGCTCGCTTATCAAGATGATCCAAACTACACACTCAACAAACTCAAGTATGACACACAACACTCAACACTTCAGCTGCTCTCTCAAACACTCAATGATCCAAACTACACACTCAACAAACTCAAGTATGACACAACACTCAGCACTTCAGCTGCTCTCTCAAACACTCAATGATCCAAACTACACACTCAACAAACTCAAGTATGACAACACTCAACACTTCAGCTCTCTCTCTCAAACACTCAATGATCCAAACTACACACTCAACAAACTCAAGTAGACACACACACTCAACACTTCAGCTGCTCTCTCAAACACTCAATGATCCAAACTACACACTCAACAACTCAAGTATGACACACAAACACTCAACACTTCAGCTGCTCTCAAACACTCAATGATCCAAACTACACACTCAACAAACTCAAGTATGACACACAACACTCAACACTTCAGCTGCTCTCTCAAACACTCAATGATCCAAACTACACACTCAACAAACTCAAGTATGCCACACAACACTCAACACTTCAGCTGCTCTCTCAAACACTCAATGATCCAAACTACACACTCAACAAACTCAAGTATGACATACAACACTCAACACTTCAGCTGCTCTCTCAAACACTCAATGATCCAAACTACACACTCAACAAACTTAAGTATGACACACAACACAACTTATTTTTACGGGGTGGAGACTGGCATACCATCCCATTTGCCAAGTTCATTAGCCTTTTAAAAGTACAATCAGAGATGATAGATTCTCAAGTCAAACCCATTCTTGCTGCTGTTCTTCCTCTGTTGAATGTGGATAATAACGGAAAAAAAGATCATCACAGTGAGCACCTGAAAGTTATATATAGATTTATATTTATTGTAATATACATCTATTTGTAAGATTAAAATGTCAAAGATATTCATAAATATAAGGTATAAAGTGGATGCACTGTTTAACTTTTTTTGGCTGCTAACAATTAAAAAAAAGAACTATCGTTCAATTCCGATATTGGTCAATTGCTAAGTACTTTACAATACTAGCTAGTTTTTTCTGCATTAAATTAATTTGATTGAACATGAATTGGATCCATTTAACACTTTAAGAGAGGCACAAGTTAAAATACAAAAAGAAAACATGACAATCCTGATTTTCTGAGGTGATTTTTGCTATCCAATAATTATTTTATTAGCAACAATAACTAATATTTGACAAAAAATGTAATAAACTTAAATAAAGTCTGTGATGTTGAACGTTGGATTATTCAGCAACATGCAACTCGTTGCCTCCATTAAGTAAATTAATAAACCATCAGTTTAATTTTTCATGCTATTGCCGATATGCAGATGTTGTTAAATTAATCCAGTATCGGCTGATTAATATCGGTGACCGATACATCGGTGCATCCCTAGGATAAAGTATAAATATAAGTATGTTTACTCACTGCTTTATAGCTATAAAGTAACACCACTTTAATATTTTTACTTTTGTTTTATGTTTAAATAGTATTTTTTTTCGATATTGTATTTATAACATCGATCAAAATCTTTTCTTTGTTTGAATATTTTTCTGTTTGTAGTTTGGATCATGGAGGACTCTGCAGGATCAAACCAGGACTACAAAAATGTAGGTTCTTTTCCTCATACATGCAGATTATTAGTGGTGCTTGTGAAAAAGGCATAACTATCTGTCTGTCTGTCAATAAAAAAAGTCAAGAATCCCAAACACTGCAGATGTACAATACTTGAACTATAAAGTTAAAACAATGATGTAAAGAAAGAATCGCTCATGTCAGGTCACTTATGCTGTTGCAACACAGTTTCACAGAAATTTGTGTCATCACGCCTTTAATCTAACGTACTTTAATATAGCAGTCACTTCTGGACGAAGCTCCATCAGACGAAGCAACCTGCAGATGAAATTCAGATGAATTGTAATGTTATGTGTACAAATAAAGCTTTGAGTACAACGTGTGTGTGAATGGTCAATATAATCAAATAATTGATCCATTCAAGCATGCCGATAAATATTACTATGAGTTAATATTCATACGACAGACGGTGTATGTTGTACAGAATAATGCTCACATGCACATAATCACATACATACATGTATTTTTACATACAATACTATCTATGCATTATTATGTGTTAGGGGCGGGGTTAGGGGAGCCCTTTATTCTTGCACCGAAACTGGGGCCTATGATACGAACTGCCGTGAGACTGTGAAGGGTACTATTACAAAGCACAGACATGAACTTTTATCAAACTGAACAACAGCACAACTTCAGATAGCTTCCACCCTTGACATACAGAAAAACTGAGAATAGGTGAAAATCCGCTCCTCCGAATCTCCCCGAAACTACCGCTTATCTTAAAAAAATTACTGTTGTTTAGTAAATTAATAACGTAGTATTTATAGCATTATAAATGCTTTTAGCTACACCATGTCACAATCTCACACTATCTTGAGAAAATGATCTAGTTACATTTTAATTTTGTGTTCAGATGCGTGTGGTCTCACATTGGATCCAAACACCGTCAACTCTAAACTCATGCTGTCTGAAGGGAACAGAAAGGCGACACATGTGAAAGAACTTCAGCCGTATCCCGCTCATCCAGACAGATTTGAAGGTATTCCTCAGGTGTTGTGTCGAGAGAGTCTGACTGGACGCTGTTACTGGGAGGCAGAATATGGTGAGTGGGCCCGAACAGCAGTGGCGTATGAAGGAATCAGCAGGAAAGAAGCGAGTGACAGTATGTTTGGAGTTGATGACAAATCCTGGAGCATTTTCTCCAATAACAATGGTTTCACCATCCGGCACAATAATGAAAGATTGGACATACCTGCCCCTTCATCTCTCTCTAATAGAGTAGGAGTTCATTTGGACTGTTCGGCCTGCATTCTGTCCTTCTACAGCGTCTCAGACACACACAGACACACACACTTACACACATATCACATCAACTCAACATTCGATGAGCCTCTTTATGCTGGCTTTGCAGTTTATCAGGGACATGTCAGAATAATAAACTTCCTGTGACCGGTCATTCAGAACAAACAGCTAAACAAACTTTGTATTTTAGTTTTGAAATTTTGTTTAAAATTATTACATTCGGTCAATTCCATGAAAATGTCAACCTTGCTGTGAAAAAATAGTTTTTACAAACGTTTGTACTATGGTAACAGCATAGATTTTAACATTTGGTGGTTCAGATACCCATGTGAGATCTCTTTTCAAATTTGTAAAGCATTTGTTTTATTTTTAGTGCATGATTTTTCATAGTCAGGTAAGTGCCATTTTGAGGATGTATATGCCTCATAAATGGATACATGGAAATTAAAATAAAGTAACTATTTTATGTTTTATAAAGAGGCATCCCTTCTCCATGTATTGGGTATTATTGCTTCAGGATTGTGCATTTCCCAAAAACCGCATCCTTTTTTTGTCACATCCATAACGCAAGAAAATTTGTTCATAGACTGACAACAATGGTTTAGTAAAATATTAACAGATGGTTCAATTTATTCGTAACAAACTCATTCTATGATCATTTTTATGTCATGTCCATAACGCTGGAATTGCCCATCTATTTACAGCAGTTGAGGTGCCAATCAGAAGAACTTCAGTTTTTGAACAGTTTAACTTTAGACGGTTCTGTGTTTCATCCAAACCTGTATTTCCAGTAAACAAAAAGATTAAGTCAAAAGAGCTGATGTAACATCAGGTTGAGTACTAATGTAAATCTGGGTATCATCTGCATAGCAATGATAACCCAGACCATGTTTTTGAATCATTTGCCCAAGAGACAACATATAAATGCTAAAAAGTGTAGGACCCAATACCTGAGGGACGCCCTGCCGCAATGGAGCTGTCTGAGATCTGTTTGTACCAGAATAAACAAATTAAGTGCGTTCTGAAATATATGATTCAAACCATTGTAAAACTATACCAGAGAGAACAATACACTTATGTTATCTGTCTAGTAGTATAGTGTGACAAATGGTATCAAATGCAGCACTGAGATCTAACGAAACCAAAATGCCATAAGCTCCAGAATCCGCTACAACAAGGAGATCATTCATTACCCTCAGAAGGGCAGTCTCTATACTTTGTCCAGACATAAACCCTAATTGAAAAGGTTCTAGTAGTCTGCTCACAGAGAAATTATTTTGTTGCTGACCAACTACCACATGTACAAGAACCTTATAGCAACAAATGGCAGGTTTGTGATAGGCCTATAATTAGACATGTCGGCAGTGTCACTCCAAATTTTTTTAAGTACTGGTTTGACTGCTGCTTCTTTAAGTGCTGGGGGAACAATCCCTTAAATAAGTGAAGTGTTCACAATTGCTTTAATATGAGGAATAATCACTGGCAGACATTTCTTCAGGATAATAGTAGGAAGTGGATCAAGTATAGAAGATGAAGGATTCATTGCTGAAACCAATTTTGAAACTAAATCAGAACAAACAGCAGTAAAACTTCAAAACAAAGGAGGGGAAGAAAAGGGAGGCAGGTCTGGGATCGCAGATGAAGCAGGGACAGATGCAATAGTATTATAAATGCTCTCAATTTTGCATGATAAATATTTAGGAAATTAATTGAAATGCTCTGTGGTAAGGCAATAAACCCTAGTATTTCTTCATCTTCTATACTAATACCCTGTACAATGTCTCTTAAATGTTATAGACAATAGACTTTTGTTTTATCTTTTTGAATCTTTTGGACTGTAATACTTATTGCATTGTATTCTCGTTGTGTTGAATGTGTGTACTAGATGCTTCAGACACCAAAGAAAATTCCTTGTGTGCACAAGCACACTTGGCAATAAAGCTCTTCTGATTCTGATTGGTTGGGTGAGATTATTGATTTTATTAAACCATACTCGTGGATTAGATACTATTAATCATCATTGAATAAAACTCTGTTTTTGCAATTTTCAAGGAATTATGATTCTTAATCTGATGCTGTTCATACATACATTTTTGAACTGTTAGGCCGAGTTTCCTATATTGTCGCTCCAACTGCCTACCAGCTGCTTTAAGCTCACGAAGCTCAGGTTCCGTATTCATGAACAATCTTAGGGCAAATTTGTTGCTCCTAGTGACACATTTCTAAGAAAATTTATAGAAATGTGGGCGTTTCCCCTTAAAATTACAGAAAAGATCATTCATAAAGCGTCTTTTCCCTTAAAAGAGCTCTTAAGGTCAAAAGGTTAGGAGTTGCAAGGAGGACATTTAAGAGTTTCTTTAGCATCAAAGAAAATAGACGAAACACAAAAAGTGAGAAGAAATGTTGCAATGCATGAAAATTTCCATATTACTTTCAAGGTTTATCAGATTGTTTATTGTTTTGTGTGTGTGTGTGTGTGTGTGTGTTGAACTTTTGGTTATCTCGGTTTTGGTTGTCTTGTACAGCTGCTTTGATGCAATGCAATTTTTAAAATCGCAATAAAATAAAATGATTGAATGTCAGTGAGTTAGAAAGACACAACACATTAGATGTTTGTGACCGATCCTACAGCGCAGAAATACCATAGCACCAGAAATCACAACATCAACATATTTAGCAGCTGGAGAAATGCAGCTGTGCACAGAGATGATTCGGTTCCGTCACAAGCTTCTATGGGATCACACAAACAATTACAACACTTACAGAAACTTATTGTGTCACTGTTCATTTTCTGTATCATTTTGTCATTTTCTTAACAGCATGGTAAATTAAAAAAAGAAAGAATCTTTATATGTGTGTGTGCGTGTGTGTGTGTATGGTAAAACAGGAAAAAAGACCTGTGCAATTTCAAACTAATGACGCCATACTTAAAAGCGCTCTTTTTTCCTTCTTGGTCACCCAACCAATCACAGTCTTTAAAGACTGTGTCATACATAGCAACGGGGTCAGCCCCGCCTCCTCACTAAGATTAACATTTTTGTCTTTTCCTTGATCAGAGTTCCTCTCAGATTGATCCTGAATCACTTTTGAGCTAAAACTCCTTTTAAAACTAATAGAGGAATCTTAGAAGCTTAAAGAATACAGGCTCTGATATTCAATCATCCTACAAGTAAAGATAAATGTGGTTGAGAATATGTTCAGCAAAGACAAATGAGTCCAACTGAGTCCAATGAATAAAATGTACAATGATCTAAATAAATGATTAAGAAAACAAATTCTGCTCACTTTGTGAAATCTACACAAAACTACATATAAGAAAAAAGGATGACCAGGATTATCTTAATACTGATATTATATCGTATTGTTATATATTATATTATGTTACTGTAACCAGTTGTCTTTTGCTGCTTATTACGACTCTGCGTTGTGTAACAGAATACAAGGAACAACTGGAACTGTTGCTGATGGAGATTTTATTTTGAAGCCTGGATGGATTAAAGAGAGTACAGTATGAATAGATGTTTCGTCTGTGACTTTTCACCTGAACAGATTAAGAGCAGTCATTTTATCCGCTAGTCACAACGTTCTGTTGACGCACACACACATACTCAAACCGCTGTACTCGGTAATAAAACCATTAATACAATCCATCCATTCACAAAACACTTTCTAATACATCCATAACACTGTGAACAACAATATTACTGCATGCCGTTGGCTTAATCAAACTTTTATAAACTTTTACAGACGTGTGCTGAGAAAGCACCGCTAATTGCTCACCTCTCCTCAGCACGCTCAAAGCGATCTGAGGACGCAGCGTGAGTTTACCCGAAATGACGTCATCACGCAATGCAGATACAAAACTCTTCCCCAAAACAACAAAAATAAAATACAAAACTAAATTACAATGTTTTTGTGGACAAATTATTACAAAGCAAAAGAGTAAAAATTGAAAGAAGGATGATTAGTGAAATACATTAATATTAGTATATACAAGTATATACTCATTAACATCCGTCACATTACTGAAAAACAATTAAGTTTGGTAAGAACACAAGTTTTGCAGTGTCTACACCGAACACGACCGGCGCAATGTTATTTTGATATTTATATATGCACAGAATTGAGAGAGAAACTGCATTGACATCTTTGCTCGAATTGAGGATGGGCCTGGGGGTTCTGGGACCCATCAAAAGAGGTAAAAAAAATTGACTTGGGGAGTCCTTTATATATTTTTAATGATAATAATAATAATTACAAATCTAAAACTTGTGAAGATAATATGTATCCCTACCAAAGCCTAAATATTGTGAATTAATTATTTACAATAATAGTCTGTTAAGTCTGTTACGTCTTTTTTTCAGGTGACTTTTGTGTCTTTTTACAAATTTAAGTGCTTAAAATCTATAAAGATAGATGTGGCAACAACAAAAAATTATTATAAGAAATCCCCACATTATCACAGAAAAACCACACACATCACCATTATCTGTGGCAGACAGTAACTGTCAGTCACCAGCTGCAGTGGTCCACTAGAGGACACTCCCCTCATCACCCGGACTGCTAACACACACTACATATCCCACAATCCTCTGCCCGATCCTTCTGCCATCATTGTGTTCACCTGTGTCTTACAACTATCTGTGTTTTGCATGTTTGTCGGATTTCGATACCTCCGCAATGGTTGAGGGATTCTAGATCTCTGGGGAAACGGAACGACTTTTAGGTTAATGCAAATGTATATTCAGTACTGGAGTTGAATCATGTTTTATGGGAGGTCCCACCATGAGATGTTTTTAAATAGGCTATATTATCCGAATGGTTTTTTTTATACTTCGTGCAAATAGCACATTTTTTATCATGTTTAGATTTGGTTTCCTTTATTCTACTGATAAAGACCAATGTGAATATTATAAAAAATAAAAATACGAATGCCATTCCGAAACAATTATATGAATAAGTTTTCTGACAAATATTACGCTATTCATTATGTTGTGGATCAAAGGTGTTGCACAATGTATTTATATATATGCATGTTCACATTTTATTGCTGTGTTTTCTCTTGTGTGAATTGCTGTGTTTTGCTTTGTATTGATTGCTGTGTTTTTTTGTGCAAGCAGTTATTCCCAAGCCACACCTCTATCTCCTATCAATCAATTAACTAATAAGTGATCAACTTTGGGGTTGATCAGCTGTGAATGTTTCCCTATAAAAGTGCAACAACTGTGACTGAGAGACGGTGGTGGCAGCGCTGTGTGTCCGTAACTGAAATCAACACAGCAAGAGCGAGACGAATTCCGTGTGCCTGCGTGAGTGAGTGAGTGAGTGAGTGAGTGAGTGCGTGAGTGAGTGTGAAGTGAGTGAGTGAGTGAGTGAGTGAGTGACTGAGTGAGTGAGTGATGTGAGTGCGTGAACGTGATGAGTCGAGTGAGTGAGCTGAGCGAGTTGAGTGAGTGGCGTGCGTGCGAGTGAGGAGTGCAGTGAGTGAGTGCGTGCGTGGTGAGCGTGCGTGCGTGAGGGCGGCGTGGCTTGAGTGGTAGTGAGTGGTAGTGAGTGAGTGCGTGAGTGGTAGTGAGTGCTTGCTGCTTGCTTGCTTGCTTGCTTGTTTGTTCGTTTGCGGTGAGACAGCTTATGGCTATGCGAGAGAGTGCAGTAAAGCACACCACGAATAAACACAGAGTCGATGAGTCGCGGAGCCCTGTTGGAGTAGCAGCATGTGCGACAGGTCTATGACCGGCTGCGAGGGGCTATCGTGAGGACTGCGAAAGACTACCGTGAGGGCGGAGGAAACGAGTGGAAACTGACGTGGTTCTTCTGCCGTGAATATATTGGACTGGATAGTAGGTTCGCTGCCCAGTCATGCTGTGAGTACATTGACTTTCATCTAGCGGGGTGCCTTTTAAATCCAGTTTTTATTGCCGGTAACGGAAGAGATCGAGCTTGCTTTGCAATAATTCTACTTGATGAGTGACTTTGCATCAGCCAACATAAGGAGTCTCGAGTGGATATTCGCCTCTCTGCGGGACTGAGAGTATATGGACGGCAGCTGCAATTCAGATGCCCAGCAGAGACTGAGTTGAACTTTGACTGTCCCCTGAGCTCGGATTTTTGGACTTTGGACTTTTAAAATCGCTTTCCTCCAACAATTTTATTGAAATAAAATGGTTTTTACTGCTATTTCTGGGTGTTGTTTTCCACTGTTCCATTCCCCGATAAAGAACCTGTTTTTAATAGTGAGTTCCTGGGGTCTCCGTTTCAACTCTATGTGGCGTAGTCGGCTACAACAAAAGTTTTATTTTATTAATAGCTATCGGCCGCTGACAATTAAATCAATAATTTCCATATATAGGAATCAAGTGTTTATACGTTTCAATGTATGAAATTCAATGTATTACAATATGTTAACATTGTGTTGTTGTTCTACAGTTTGGGTTTAAATATATATGAATTGATTAATATATTGACAGTTAAAAGATTGGGATCGTGTAATGTATCTCCTGGGGGACGTAAGCACATTCGTTTAATTAAATGTAAAAACAAATGAAAAGAAAACTGTTCCGCGTTAAAACTGGTCAGTTCTGGTTCCGTGTTACGTGTGTGGTCTCTGATGCGATCCACCACCTACACACTTTCCTGTGAGTTGTCAAGCAACGCTACAAAATGAATTTAGATAACGTTAGTTCTTCAATAAATTACTGCATGAAGAACAGGTATCGTTAACCAAGTATCATAGATGCGATATATCTACCATTAATTATAAGGATTAAGTTAGGTTTCGAAAACATTATCTTGTATATTAAAACAATACTTTTACATCTATCTAATACTGTATGAATGAAATCAATATACTTACAACATTCGTCTGATAATGTTAAAGAACGTTTTCGATTACGTTTGTCAAATAGTTCAAAATAACACTTTTACTTCGACTTAATATTGTTTAAATTGAATATAGTTAAAACAACACTTTCACTTCGACTTAATATTGTATGAGAATAAATTGAATATTTAATAAATATACTTACAATTGGCCTTTAGGTGCATTTAATTCACACACGTGTCTGACAGTGCGTTTGTTGGAGTGCGCATGCGCGGCTGAGACTGCATGTGTCGGAGTGCGCATGCGCCGCTGACAGTGCATCTGGCCTGAGAGTGCATCTGGTCTGCAGACAGACCCTTCTCCAAAATTGGGCGGTAACCCCCAAAATGGGCGGGGTCGCCACTCACAATAGGTTGTGTCATTTTTAGCGCTCCGGGATGCAGACGCACCTCTGGTGTGTTCATATTTTACATTTAATTCAATTATGTGTCTACCAGTAGATGACGCTGTCCCCTTACATACTTCCCTATCTTTTATTTGTCGACATATTTGTCTTTATCAGGAGAACAAGAAAAATACTGATTAAAAATAAATCACAAGATTTAAACACAAAACCCACACAACCAACTATATCTGTGCTAGACAGTAACCGACGGTAGAGGTGAGGACATCACCTACTGATGTCTAGACAGCAGGCATATGATTACAAAAAGTTACTGGGAGCAAAATCCTTCAATAATAGTTGAGGGATGCTGACCTGATTTCTGGGGAATAAGGCTCAAGGCGCATTGAGAAAAAAATACTTTTGAATATTTAAGTTGATGCATATTTATATTCACATTGAGATGTCAACGACGTTTCTCTCTCATGCACACACAAAAATAAGCGACAAATATAATTATAAAAACTGGGCAAACTATATTGGCCAGTGACACGCTATGGTTACAGATGGTGTGTTAAGAGACTGGTTTAAAGTGAACACATGGTAGGATCAAAACTTCCGGAGAAACCTGTCACACAGGCAGCAGATCTTAGTTCTCAATGTGGAACCTGAAAACAATTGGTATGATGGTGTCACGGTCTGACTAATGCATTCAAAAGTCCTCTGACATCTGCAGCGGAATCAGAAAGTCATACACAATTCATGTATATGTACACTGTATATATCTGAGACTACACAACAGTAATCATGGAGATTCAGGAAAAACATGTCTACTTTCTAGTCTGAGGTAGAACTTAATAAAAGACAAGACATTAGATTTACTTTTTGCTTGATTTTAATAACAATAATAATAAGAGCAGTGAGTTTATTAAAGAGTTTATGTTATTAAAAAAGTATCAATATTTATTCACACATTCTGCATTTGTCTAGTTTACACAATATGCTTCATTTGTGTACAGTAGTTACATTTACATTTACAATTATGCATTTGGCAGACGCGACTTACATTGCTTTATCCTATACATTTATACATAGGTATTTGCAATCCCCTGGGATGGAACCCACAACCCTGCGTTATTAACACAATGCTCTTTACACTGAGCTACAGGAAAGCTACATTTATGCATGTTGTACATTTTGGTCACAATACTTTTATCTAACTTGATTGTCTTTAAAACCTCAAACAAAAATGTTGTTATTTGCTAAGCTGGTTGTTCATGATATCCCTGATGCGGAGATATCCCTTCCGAACTGTAAACCCAGCGTACAGAGGTTCAGTGAACGTTGTGTTGCATTTGTGTAAGTGTGTGAGTGTGTGTGTGTAGGTGACCTGCACTATATAGTTATTTTTTAGACAATGTGTTTCTCAAAATTATTTAATGTGACGTTGAAATCTATCAAATATAGGGATGTAACGATTCACTCAGCTCACGATGCGATTTATTCAAGATTTATTTTTACAAAATAAACAACTTCCCTTGTATTATTTCTTAAATGCTTCACGTTTCTTTGTATAATAAATTATGTTTTATTTCAAACAACAAAACTAAACTGCAATTTTAAAACAAATTAATATTAGAACAATTATTTTTATATAAACAAACTAATACTGTGAGGGCCTTTCTTGGATTTTAAGGCATTTTTACGAAATATCAGCAAGTCCACGTTTAGGTTTGCAGTGAACATGGTGGCCCCTGCTGTTTAAAAATGTATTTCCACTCACACCTCAACCGATTTGAATCGTCACACATTATAATAGATTTTCAATCGGCTCACAGTGAATCGTTGGATCCCTATAAAATAACGTAACAAAAACAGAATAATATTATACACATCAGAATGATTTTCATTTCTATCTAAATTTTTGCTTACAGATGCATCAGTCAATAGTCCTAGCAGGTGTTATATATGGAGATATGGAGAGAGTAAATATTCAGATGATTCAGATTATTTATATATTCAATAACCTTGTGCATACAATACATAAGCTTGTACAGCCTTATATTTCTACACAGCAATTATTATTAACGTATTTGTTTTTTGCATTTTTGACAGGGGCATTGCACATAGGATAAAACCCATAAAATGGAGTGAAAAAACAGGCCTTGATTTGCAGGTTGGCTATCTATCTATCCATCCATATATCTATCTATCTATCTATCTATCTATCTATCTATCTATCTATCTATCTATCTAAATCATGTCGTCCATCTATCTATCTATCTATCTATCTATCTATCTATCTATCTATCTATCTATCTATCTATCTATCTAAATCATGTCGTCCATCTATCTATCCCATCCATCTCTTTAAGTCATATGTATCTATCTTTCTATGAAATTATGCTTATTCCCTCCTTTCATTATATTTAAGGGTTTTCCAGTACAATCATATGGCAACGACTGTGGTGTGTTTATGTTGATGATAAGATGTACATTATGTTTGTAGTTAATAGTATATTATTTTGCCATAATACTGACGTCTCTTTCATTTATAGTCGGCATTGTACATTGTGCTGGATGCCCCATTTGACTACACAATTGTAAGTATTAGTACAGTTTTCAATAACTTTGAGACTTTTTTTGAGATAAAGGGCATTGACTTTTATGTTTTGAGCAGCAAGAAATGGTAGAGCTGAGGAAATGGTGGTGCGTCATGTTAATGGAGAACTTTGGACTGGACCGGTATGGAATTGTTTGTATTTTGAATATTTAAAGCTTTTATGAGAAAGGATTAATCTTAATATTCAATCACTATTTTCCAGGCATGGAAAATTGTTTGCCCACTATACAGAGGAGTCCAAAGCCTTCCTTAGAGGTGATCAGCAGCCTGTATATAGGTTGCAAAAAAGGAAGGTGGAAGAAATCTCTCAGGTAAAAGCATATACTAATCATAAGGTTAAAAATGGCATGTTGCCATGACTAACTTGGTAAACTTGTGCTGTATTTTCTCCCCTAACAGGAAGAGCCTTTTGACGGACAGGTAACTTCTCAGGTAACTCCTCAGGAAAAGTACCAGCAACCTTAAAAAGGTAGTCGTAAAGGTAACAAAAATTTATATTTGCTTTTTAGGTAGATGAAACCAATCTTTTCAACTGTGAGTTTGCATCGGAGAAGCAGGTGGTTCAGTCTCCACGAAAAGTAGGTTTTGTTAGAGAGGTTGTGGCCATTATTGTTCAGCATATTTTTATTTATCATCTCCTGCATTGTTGTTTCTTAGGAGCGTGTCATGACGGATCTTAAAACTGCCAGTCAGTGGTGCTTGGAGAACTCTGGGGATCTTCTTGGCTCAGTTCAGCTTCCACTTATAATGTGCATGGAGGATGATGAAGCTGCAGAGGCCTTGGAACAGTTCTTCACTACAGATGTCATAGAACATGATAGTGTAGAGCCTCGGATGTTTGTTTTTACTTTTATGCAGGACATGCATACATTTTTAGAGAATGTGGTGGACAAAATGCATCTTAGAGTCTTTTGTCGAGTACAAAATTGAACAGGGTTGTCCATTTTTTGTTTTGTGTTATGATTTTATGTTACATTTTTTCACAATGCCACATATGACCTGTCCTGCTTTATATGTATATATATATATATATATAGTATGTCTATATAATAAAACTGTTTCATTAAACCATTGATTAACAAGCACCTGTTTATTGTAGAATGAGACATTTGTGTATGTATGTGTGTTTGTTTATAATTTTAGGCCGGAAGAATACGTGTACAAGAAAAGGTTATATTTAGTAATGTATTTTCATTATTAGTGTAGATGTTCATTAATGTATTTCAGCTATAATTATAATAAATACCTGGCCTTGACCCGAACCACCAGTATTCACGGTACTCTTAAAAAGCAGTAACCTTAACATTTTATTAATAGAACCTTACAGTTCACCTCGTGAAATACGTAAGAGCGTGCATGTGACGAGTGCGCATGCGCGGCTGAGAGTGCATGTGTCTGACAGTGCATCTCGTCTGCAGCCAGATGCTATTGCAATTTTGGAGTCCACGCCAACTCTGGAGCGCTCCGGCCTGCAGAGATCTTCCGACACGCTGAGGACATCAAAGTAACGCGAGAGAGATCGGAAGCAAACTTTTAATGGCTTTTCGGATCGCTCTCGCGGTATTTTGATGTCATCCGCATGTCGGATCTTGCTGCTCCATATCAGGTCGAACAAGCGTGACGTCTCAAGGTTTCCCCGGCTACTGGGCATGCGCAGAAGTTCACAACAGCACAGACTGCGAGCCTGTCCTCCAACATTTACCAGAATGCGGGACCTATACTATATTGCACAGGAGACATGCTTCTAACATTTTCGATGTATTAATACTGATAGCTGTTCAGTTTTTACTGTAACAACTTTTACTTGTAGTGAAAGACGCGATTGACTCGCGAAATACTTTCTCAAACCGAAACCGAAAGTTGCTCCTCACTAGAACCGAGACCGAACATCGTGAAGCGGAGGAAACGGACTAAGATATATTTACGTAAGTCCGTTTACATCTTGACTATACGCATGTGTTGGGATAGATAACAGTAACATTTATGTAAATGTGAGACCACGACTCAAATGTGTAAATTGATGGTTACATGCCTATTTCAAACGCAATTACATCAAAACAATGTAAAAACAAACAAAAGTAAAGAAACATGACTAACACAATAGTGTTCGGTCAACAATGTGTGTGGATGACGATCATACGTAAAATATTTGATTAAAAACACTACACATATAGGGTTGATTCTGCTGTAAAAAACATCTCTAAATTCACATAATATCTTAAATACAAAGCGTAGTTATTCCAAACAAACAAAAAGCTGTCATTTATATGGTGAAAATCAAGAGAAGATATTTTGAGAAATGTCTCGGTGGTTTTGTGTTCATACACTGGAGGTCAATGGAGTTCAATGTTGTTTGCTTATCAACATTCTTCAAAATATCTTTTGTGTTCTGAAGAAGAAAGAATGATGACAGAATTTCCATTTTTGGGTGAACTATCCCTTTAGGAATACATGAGCATTGATATCAATGCATTAGAGTTTGCTGGCCAGCTTTCAGAGTAACAGGCCTTACTGATTAAAACTCCTTTAGTGTGTCAAATTCATGTGTTGTTTACTGTGTTTTCCCAGACAGGTTTGTTCTGGAGGGAACTGGAGAACTTTGACAATGAAACAGGTGTATATGAAGAGATGGAGAAGAGAGAAGCATCTCCAGAACCCAGTTGTGTATCTATGAGAAGTAACAACTCCATGAGGCAACCCCCCGTTCTGAGTGATGGAACCGTGGTCTCTAATCCCCGGTAAGATATCAACACCAAAACATAACACTTAACTTCCGTGAGATCAACTGAATTGCATTGGTTTCTTGGCTAAAATAATGAATTCTATGTAGCACATACAGTTTATTTAAATAATCTTAAAATACATGTAAAATATGAGTATTGTGTGGTTTGAACATAAAGATGAACTTGTTTTCTTTCCGGTACTAAAAATAAAAAAAAATGCATTTATTTTGTTATTTTGACCAGTTTGTACCACAGAATGATCAAAAATGATTATTTTACTCAAACACGTGCCTATAAATAGTATTCAGAAAATAATTTCGGAGTGATCTAGTGATATGTACCGGTCCTATATGAAGAGTTTGGTTACAAAATGAGAAAACTCTGTTTACATTTTTTTTCTTAAATCTTTTTTATGATGTTATCATGTTTTTATTGTGTTAGTTAGCTGTATTTTTTTAGATCTTATGGCCTAAATCAAAACAAACCAACTGAAGGTTGATTGATATTCATTGGAATGCACGATAAAAAAAACATGATTTTTGAAAAGTTTTAGAAACTTTATTAATTAAACAGGTGAAGTTGTCTCTGTCATCTAATATTTGACTTTTGATGCTGTTTTCATCTTCTGTATGTACAACATCTTCACCTTCTGTAAGTAGTTATGCAACATCACCAATACAATCAGAGGGCAAATCTTTTTTCTTTCTTTTCTTTGTATAATATGAACGCAAACATTGTGTAATTTCAAAATACTCACTCTCAATGAAACTATTTTCAGACTGATTACCAAGGATAATCCACGGCTAGCTGTGCTTTTCAATTTTAACGCACAATGTGGAGGCCGAGAATCACCCGAAATGATGCATACAAATCCTATAATGCATGGCCAGCCATGGATTATCCCGCTTATACCATGGTCATTTGCCAAATTAAAGCTGTTATTGATGTTTACGGTGTCATTTTTGATCAGTTAATTTCAAACGTTGATCAAACGAACTAGACCTACCCATGCATTTAATGGTTTTAATGCACACCTTCCAGCCAATCAGAATCAGGTATTCAAACAGACCATGGTATTAAATATTTGTAAATGAAGTGAATTTTGAAATAACATGAACTTTGATATAATGATTCCTCAGTTTGGGTACTTTCCTCTTGATTACGACATACATGACAGAAGTCACCTTACAGCGATTAAGGAACTGAAACTTTCGCAGTATGTTCATGTTTCCTAATGAAACCGAAAAGCTTTTAACTTAACATTTTCAGTGTGTATAAACCAACACTGTAAACAATATCTACTGAACAGTTTTACTGGGTGATTTAAAAAAATCATAAATACACAAGAGACTTTAGCAAGCATGCTAAGAGTAAGAGTTACGGTATTTCATCTGGATGCAAACTACTCTCATTTCCTTATGACCAGCTGCACCTTCTTTAGACAAGCTTTAACCTTCAGTTCCCACTGAGAGTTGTGCATCCAGAGATTCCAGCCTGGTAAGAGCTACTGAATCCAGACGTATATTCATTATTTCAATTATATATAATTTGTGTTGGTAGATGAAGTATATTATTGCGTTGTTTTTTTTTCTCCATGTTTTCTTCATTACTCTGCAGTGTGGAAAAAAAGGATCTGATGAGATCTGTGAAGTCCTGTAAGACCCACGTCAAACAGCACAACACAAAACCAACCATGCATCAGGACTGTCACGATGAATCAGTGGATGATGTTCTTCAGAGAGTCAAAGACAAACACAAAAGCATCATGAAGAACAAGTACGAGAGTTTATTTGAGGGAATCAAAGCACAAGAGAATGAAACGCTCCTGAAGAGAATCTACACACAGCTGTACATCATAGAGGGAGAGAGTGAAGGAGTGAATGAAGAACATGAGGTTTTACACATGGAGAAACAGCCCAGAAGAACACAAGACTTACAAGACTCTCCAATCTACTGCAACGACATCTTCAAACCTCAATCACATCAAAGACACAAAATCAAGAGTGTTCTTACTAAAGGCATCGCTGGAATTGGAAAAACAGTCTCTGTGCACAAGTTCATTCTGGATTGGGCCGAGGGAACAGCCAATCAGGACGTAGATTTCATGTTCCTGCTTCCGTTTCGAGAGCTGAACTTGATTGGAGAGCATCGCTACAGTCTTCACAAACTTCTGCTGGACTTTCATCCTGAACTTCAAGATGTGGACTCTCAGATGTATGAGGAGTGTAAAGTTGTGTTCATCTTTGATGGTCTGGATGAAAGCAGAATGACTCGGATGTTTTCAGACAGTGAGAAAGTTTCTGATGTGACGGACACTTCATCAGTGGCTGTGTTGATGTCAAACCTCATGAAAGGAGATCTGCTTCCCTCCGCTCTCATCTGGATCACCTCCAGACCAGCAGCAGCCCATCAGATCCCCTCCAAATACATCACGCGTGTGACAGAAATCCAGGGATTCGACGACGCTCAGAAGGAGGAATATTTCAGGAAGAGAATCAGCGACGAGCATCAAGCCAGCAGAATCATGTCCCACATTAGAAGAGCGAGAAGCCTCCACATCATGTGTCACATACCGGTCTTCTGTTGGATCTCATCCACTGTGCTTCAGAAGATCCTGACACAAGATCATAGTGAAGAAATCCCCAAAACTCTGAGTGAAATGTACATCCACTTCCTGCTGATCCAGATGAAGATGAAGAATGAGAAGTATGATCCAGAGAGAGATCCAGAGATCAACAGAGACGTGATTGTGAAACTGGCTGAAGTGGCTTTCAAACAGCTGATGAAGGGCAATGTGATGTTCTATGAGGAGGATCTGAGAGAGTGTGGGATAGACATCACTGACGCCGCGCTGTATTCTGGCATCTGTACTGAGATCTTTAAGGAGGAATCTGTCATTCATCAGAGGAAGATCTACAGCTTCATACATCTCAGTCTTCAGGAGTTCCTCGCTGCGTTCTACGTGTTTTACTATCATGTCAGTACAACGATGGAGACCCTGAAACATTTTGCTTCAGTAGAGAATCTGCTTAAAGGTGCAGTAGATAAAGGTCTTGAGAGTAAAACTGGTCATCTGGATCTTTTCTTGAGATTCTTCTGGGCATCTCACTGGAGTCCAATCAGAGACTCTTACAGGATCTACTGACACACACGCTGGACACATCACAAACCATCAAGAAAATTACTGCATACATCAAAGAGAAAATTAAACTGGAAAACATCTCCACTGAAAGATCCATCAATCTGTTCTTGTGTCTGTCTGAAGTGAATGATCAGACTCTGCACAGAGAGATTGAGGAGTTTGTGAGATCAGACAAACACTCAGAGAAGAAACTCTCTGCTGCTCACTGTTCAGCAATAGCCTACATGCTTCAGATGTCAGAGGAGGTGATGGATGAGTTTGATCTGAAGAAATACAACACAACACAGGAGGGCAGAAGAAGACTCATACCAGCTGTCAACAACTGCACAAGAGCTCTGTGAGTATAACGGTCATGTTTACAGTGAAGAGACTGAAATGACAAGTGAAGTTTTTCTAAACTGGTTTTATTATCTTTCAGACTTGCCGACTGTAATATTGCTGATCAACTCTGTGAAATCATCGCTTCAGCTCTTAAATCCTCAAACTCTCTAAAAGAGCTGGACCTGAGTAACAATGATCTTCAGGATTCAGGAGTGAAGCTGATCTCTGATGCTCTCAACAACACAAACTGTCAACTACAGATACTGAGGTGTGTCAGTGTAAAGCACTACAGACTTGACCACATTTACCAATGTAACTAAACATTTAAACAGTATAGTCATATGATGTAAGCATTAATGTTGTTGTGTGTTTGTAGGTTGTCAGGTTGTATGGTGACAGATGAAGGATGTTGTTATTTGGCTTCAGCTCTGAGTTCAAACCCGTCACACCTGAGAGAACTCGACCTGAGCTACAATCACCCACAACACTCAACACTTCAGCTACTTGCTTATCAAGATGATCCAAACTACACACTCAACAAACTCAAGTATGACACACAACACTCACACTTCAGCTGCTCTCTCAACACTCAATGATCCAAACTACTCAACAAACTGAGAGACTCACACAACACTCAACACTTCAGCTGCTCTCTCAAACACTCAATGATCCAAACTACACACTCAACAAACTCAAGTATGACACACAACACTCAACACTTCAGCTGCTCTCTCAAACACTCAATGATCCAAACTACACACTCAACAAACTCAAGATGACTCTCAAACACTCAATGATCCAAACTACACACTCAAGTATGACACACAACACTCAACACTTCAGCTGCTCTCTCAAACACTCAATGATCCAAACTACACACTCAACAAACTCAAGTATGACACACAACACTCAACACTTCAGCTGCTCTCTCAAACACTCAATGATCCAACTACACACTCAACAAACTCAAGTATGACACACAACACTCAGCACTTCAGCTGCTCTCTCAAACACTCAATGATCCAAACTACACACTCAACAAACTCAAGTATGTGTGTATGACCAGAGTGAACTATTAGCATATCAATAATCCCTATTAATCAAACATGTGTTTTCCCTACTTCTCTATATATTTGTCTAGTGTGGAGCATGGAGGACACTTCAGGATCACACCAGGTTTGAGGAAATGTAAGTCTTTTCTATGGTTTCCTCACACTTTCACATCAACCCACTATCACGTCAAAGCTTGTAATTCACAGGTTGGTCCACTAGAGAACGCATGTCAGTGTCATGATTTGTCTCTTTTATGTGAAAGTGACTTTCATGCTTGAGGCTGGAGTATCATCACGGGGCGAAAGTCTCCTCCATGCCAACAACAGTAATGTTAACAACACCAAATATTATATTATATTGGGGCACGCTGATCTTTAATTTAATCAGATGTCGTATTTTGTGTACATTTATTATTTTGTACGCACAATTTAGATGTATTTGAGTACATAACACAACCAGTAACAGTTTGTATAGTATACAATATAAAACACAACACATGACCAGCAGGTACTGCTACAGATGATATTTATTCAAAAAGGGCAATTATTCCAAGTGTTCCGAGGCCGAAGAACAAACCCAAAAGCGTTCCCCTTCTCCATCTGCCATGAAACTCTGAGCCGGACCGGCTGCGTACAGTGACAGAATAAAAACATTCAGCCAGAACGGAAGCGTTACGTCCGACAGTGAAATTGGCATCGGCTCTCGTGTGTCTTGTGACTGGTTGCGTCATTACTTTAGCTTATGAGTAATGTGTGTGGTTTAAACATAAATTTGAACTTGTTTTCTTTGCTGTATTTATTTTGTTATTTTGACCAGTTTGTCCCACAGAATGAAAAAAAAAATATTATTTTACTTAAACACGTACCTATAGATAGTATTCACAAAATTCTGAAAAATGTAAAATAATTTTGGAGCGATCTAGTAGTTTTTACCGGTGCTATATATTGAACAGGTTTAGTCGGAAAAAACAATAGCAATAACAATAGCTTTGATATTTTACCATTAGATAGTTTGGAATTGCATCTTAAATTTCATTTATTCTATTTAGGGAAAATAAAAACTCTTCTACTTATAGAGGATGAGTGTGTATTTTCTTCAAATATTTTCATTTAAAAATATTTTGGTGGGTCTCAAGATGGATTATACCTGTCTAGGTGGGTCCTAGAATGAAAAAAATTGGGAATCGCTGCTCTAGTGCACCAACGTGTGTATTACATGCTTTGGTGAGATCGAGTTCCCCACATATATAGATGCAGTTTAATATTTATTTTGTGTTCAGATGTCTGTAATCTCACACTGGATCCAAACACAGCAAACGTTCGTCTCCTTCTGTCTGATGGGTTCAAAAAGGTGACCCATGTGGAAGAGCAGTCGTATCCTGACCATCCAGACAGATTTGAGAATTACGAGCAGGTGTTGTGTAGAGAGAGTCTGACTGGACGCTGTTACTGGGAGGCTGAATGGAGCGGGTGGGCTGATATATCAGTGACTTACAAAAGAATCGGCAGGAAAGGACGGAGTGATGATTGTAACTTTGGACTCAATGAAACGTCATGGAATCTGAGTTGTATTTATGGTAGATTCACCGCCTGGCACAATAAAAGCAGCGTGGACATACGCGCCCCTTTACCTCCATCTAATCGAGTCGGAGTGTATGTGGACTGTCCGGCCGGCGCTCTGTCCTTCTACAGCGTCTCTGACACACACACACTCACACACTTACACACATTCAACACAACATTCACTGAGCCTCTCTGTGCTGGATTTGGAGTTTTTTATTCTAACTGCTCGGTGTCACTGTTAGATTAAACAGTCTCTTGTGAGTAAGAGTGTGTTTGGTCGCAATAGTGCAATGTATATTGCAAGCATTATATATAAAAAGGGTTGTAGGAAATATACCCTGATAGCACACATACATCAGGGAGATGTCCTTTTTATGTCTGCATTTGCATCTGCAAGACCTATCTTTTGATTGTTTGCTCATCTGCAGAACGTCTCTGAGACGTCTAGAAGATTCACATTTACATTTAGTCATTTAGCAGATGCTTTTATCCAAAGTGACTTACAGAGAGTTCAGGGAGCAATAAGCGATATGTCATTCAGGAGCAATAATACAATAGGTGCCAATACCAAGTTTCTAGTTTGGATATCATAATAAAACCTGCCAATAAAACCAATATCATAAAAACATGTGTTAGTATTAGATTACTTGTTTATATCAAAAGTGTGGAAAAATATATAAAATGGACTTAACTTAACTACTGTACAAAGTCTTGCTTGTGTTTGTGTAAACTTCCACAAACTCACTGTGTCAACTCATCATTTTTCTTACTAATGTACTACTGTATAATTACATATTTTTCAAATAAATACCATATATCACAAAACCTCATTTACTCTGTCATGCATATACTGTACTGTAGCAATTAAAACCACCCGACGTGATGCCAAGTTTAGATTTTATTATGTTTGTCTCATTTTAGATCAAACAGGTGAAATTTACAGTTATTTTGTTAGTTCATTTCAAATGTAATCAAACTGGAGTACCACTGTTAAAGAGTTTTAATGCACACCTTCCAGCCAATCAGAATCGAGTATTCAAACAGACCATGGTATAAATATAGTCAGGTTTTGCTATCTCTTAAGCTGACTTTACTGATGGGAATGTTGATGATACTTTTTTATTCTTTATCATATGTGCAGTGCTACGTATTTCACAGACCTGTCGTCGCTGATTTGGACACGCCCCACCCGTTCTCCAAAGGCATGCGCGCGCACGCAAAGGCCGTTGCGTCGGATTGGATTCAGACGGAGATCACGCGGGAAAACAGCATGGCGTCATCCGTGTCACATAATGTAAGACGCACAAACGTTAACCGCAAAGCGAGCTTTATATCGACCTGATGTTGATGTTGTGACAGCGTTTATCAAAAGCAACGGTACCAATATTGCGTACGACCAGCGTCCACAATTTTCGTGCACTTCATAGAGTTTGAATCTGTCAGAAAGACCAGAGCGATTTTCATAAGCTACACTATTGATATCTGTCAGTTAAAAGTTTCTGCATGTGAGCCTTAAAAAGCAGCTTGATGTGTTTTTTAACGCTAGTTACAAGAATACATGAATATAAACAACGGCAGTTTGCTCTTCTCACACCCACCTGAGGAGGCGAAGTTGATTTGTGCCACTAGAGGGAGGCGTTCACTTGAATTTCAATTTAAAGGAATGGTTGTGTTTAGTTTGCTTATAACTCATATAGTAGTGACACGACGTATATAATATCACAATAACAACATAAGTGTACAAAATAAGAATCTAGATTAATATTCAAATACGATTATATATAAAAAGTGACTTTTAACATGACATTTTTAACCAAAAGCAGTCCATAAAAAATATTTGTATTATTTTTCACATACTTATATTCACACTTATATAAGTTTACGACTTGTAGTGAAATGAAATCTTTATAGACAACACAGAATAATAGAATATAAAATCAAACTAAAATATGGAGTAGAAGCAATAAGATAATAATTTAAATAAACGTAAAACTACTGCATGTGTAACGTGGTCGTCTTTGATCAAGGCAGTAAACGCTCATAGTTTGAGTGGAGAATGTAAAGTGCCAGTCAACTGCAGACCCGGCAGAACCGCGTCATCTAGAGGTACATGTGTGACATCACACGGACACGCAGTGAGACACACCTGTGTGCTGTGCTCTTTCCCTCATTTAATACAAGATATGCATATGGCTATATTATAAGACTTGGATTAAATCAGTTTGTTCCCACAACATTTATTTATGATATTTGTGCGTTATATTCTCACCGCTAATTAATGATGAATGAAGGGTTATATGTGTGACAGGTGAGAAAAATTGGCGTATATTTGTTTGTTTTTGTAATAATAATAATAATTTAATTTGACTACATCTACATATTTATCGATTGCTTAGGGTCGAGGGTAAAACGTGGATGTCCCCGTGGAACATTAATCCAGAAGGGGAATGACCTCACGGAAATCTAAACTCGGTGTATATTTGCCTTCTGGCGGTGAGGTTGATATATATTGATACACGTATTCTATTTAAGAGTGCAAGGCCATATGCAAATGTTTTTAACATGCAAAAATGCGATCTTCCGTTCGACCACGGAGACGGTGGAAGAATTTTTGAGAGATTTGCATAAAGCAATACAACCCACACGCAAATAATAAACGATGACACTTGTATTATTTACAAGCCCAATGACATTGTTCATCCTGCCTTATTTAACTGCCAGTAACATATTAATAGGCACGCGCATATATATATATGCCTATAGCTATAATACATGAGCATGTTTTTTCTCCATGATGTATAGAAATATAAGCTCTATTCAGAGAGAGACACAGTGAGAGAGTGAAGTAGGGCGGTCGTGTTCTCTCTCTCAGCGCTTCTGCGTTAAGATCTCTGGTCACGCCTGCCGCATCCAGCGCAAACGGGAATAACATTTCTCCCCGGGCAGGAACCGCCACGCATTCGTAATGAAGTGAATCGTTGGTGTTCGCTTAATAATTTGTTTGAAACACCAGCCAGTGTTTTTTCGTTCTCGAGACAGCATCATCGCCGTGTGTCTCTATTGTGTGCAGCGGCAGAATCCATCTTCCATTGATCTGTTGATATCTTTTGGGATCTTCTGCATCTCGGCATCTCTCAGCCGCGCGCTTTTTTATACGAGCATAACATCTGGCCGCGCTCACGAGCTCTTCTCCGTTAGAACTCCAGCGAATCGATCGTGTTTATGAAAGAGGGAATTCGCTTTTAAAACACGATGACCGCGGATGTAGATTTATTTCATTTAAGTAGATATCAAAGCCAAATGGTGTTTCTAGTCATCGCGTAAGTGTGCTATTTATTCATCAGCCATCGATCTTTGCAGGCCGTGGGGTTTTTTCACGGGTGTCCATGAGGGGTTTCTACGTTCGTTATCGGGGATGCTGTTGATTATTTGTTTCATTTATTACGGATGAGATCCGTTTTCCTCGCTATTCGGGGAGCGGCATTTTGCCTCCGCATCCATTGACGCAAATTATTTTACCTCAGCTGAGTCTTGTAAATATTACAATAGTTTTTTTATTTCTTATGAAAATAACCAGTGCACCAGAAAGGGGTTGTGTGGCGTGGAAGGGGAGCGGCACCAGGCAGGATTTGATGACGCAAATCTTTTTACCTCGTCTCATTTTCCTCTTATAATCATTATTTTAGGCCTAGTTTGTAATTTTGGACGAAAATCCCGGTTCGCCAGAAGAGGCTCATCCTCGGCTCATCGCAGTACCCTTGACGATCAACAGTTCATCTCTCGAAGGCGATTACACAAGCCCGTAAATCAGCACGATTGATCAGGATCGGTTCGTCATATTCCAACCGAATTGTCTGTGTTCCGCTCGCGATGCCTAATAAACCGAGTCGTTTCTCACCTCGGTTACGGATGCTTAATGTTGCATTGTAATTCGTCTCATCGACGGGCATCAGGGGACTGTGTTCATGTTGGATTATACCATTCTCTGTTTTAATTCTTCCTCCTACGAGTGACGCTCTGAAGACGATCTTTAGGTGGAGTATTTTGCTCGTGACATTATGTTTGGCCCGTTTATTCGCCTGGAAGATGGCAGCTGATTAAATTTTAATCTTGATGCATTCTGGCGACACGGGAGGAGAAGAGGAGAGAAGATTGAATCGGGGAGGAGTGGAGAGAGGAGAGGATGTAGGCTTGTGGATACGGCAATAGCTGAAGGTAGGTGTGTGTACATTAATAGCTGACACGGATGCCTACACACATTATTGTCCATAGAAATATACGTACACATAGTTTTGTCCAGATAAATACGCGCACTGAAACGTCAGTGTGCACGCACGCATCACCTCGCGCGCACACACACACACACACACACACACACATATCTGAAGTCTGAACACACATACACAATGCACACACATGTTGTAGTCGTTTTTCATTGCATTTAAATTGAGTTACAGGCCAAAGGCTATAGCTGAGTGATGCTGCGCGTGAGGTGTTTAAATGTGCTGGCGCCAGTGTGTACTGGTGCATTCTGACACACCACCATCTCTCCCCACCCAACACCTCCATCTCACATCTTTCCTTCCCCTCAACCCACACGATAGCGTGTAGAGGAGTCCGTGTTTATAGCCGCTCAACGAAACTGCTTCATGAAACCTCCCTGTGAGGGCACCCCTATTTGGACAAATTATCGATGAATGAATAGTTTTTCTATTCAAACGTTAAGTTTCAAGTGTTTAAAAAATACAATTTTGCGTAGAATATCTGTGGTAGCTATGTCTATATTTATACAGTATTTTTATTTAATGTGTGTGAGAGGTATCTGTGTTTATATTGGAGCAGATAGGCATACTTTAACAATTTGACCACAAACACACGCAAAACACTGGAGGAGAATTATATTATTTATTTTTGTTGCCTGGTGTTACGATATTTTGTGAAAAGCAGTGCATTAATAAATCCGTGCGTGTGTGATCGACTCCAAGCTTAATTTACTAACGGCTGCATATGCATAGACATTCATTATTAACATTGTCATGTCATTTGTGCTTTTAAAAAGTACAAATAATAAGATTGTTGGGGAAAAGGCCACATTCTAATCTTTTTAGCATATTTCAAGTCTCCTTGTATGTTATTATACAATCCAGGACTGGGGACTCAGACCTTTTACAAAACTTTCTTTTGTAATAAGTTAGCTATTTGTTAACATTTATAAATGCATCAGCTAATATGAAAAACAATAAGCAAAACTTCTAATACATTTTTTAAATCACACGTTGTAACTGTTAACTTTAGTTAATGCAGAATGAACTGATATGAATAATTGTGTTGACATTACCGAACACTAACAAAGATTAATTTGTGGCGATAAACTACATCGCTCAGTGTTCATGTTTGGTAATGCAAATACATTTACTAATGTTAACTAATGCAGCCTTATCGTAAAGTGTTGCCTTACATTTAAATAGAAAAGAAGAAAAAATACATCAAAGCATTATTTGGTTGATTCATCATCCTTTCAAAAAGTATCAGAATAATAAATTAACTATAATAATAAATGCGTGACATGATGATTGTGTTTGTGAATTTGTATGTTAATGTTAGTTTGTCTCCTTGCAATCAATTTTATTGCGTTAATTAATTAACATTAATATTCTGTATATTTTTCTCAAGCAAGCCGTTTCTGTGTGTGTGTGAGAGTGTGCGAGTGTTGTGTAGAGCATTGATGAGAGTGGTGTGTTTGTTTATATCTGCTACACAGAGGGACAATTCCGAAAAGAGGAGTTTTCTCGGCATGAGGGTGAATTATAGCAATTACTCTACCCTGATCATTACACACACTAACAGTCGGGTGTGTGTGTGTGCGCTGGAGTTTTTGGAAGCCCTCCAGATGAACAGCTCTGTTGCGTTTGATTTCTCAAAACTAGAGAAGCGAATGCCTGACAAAATGCAAATTATAATCACAACGATGAATCGCGGCCCCTTACAAAGAGACTGACACTGCCATAATACCACAAAAAATACGTTGTTTTGCTTAGTAGTTACTGTAATTTATGATAAAGCAAGTTAAGAGCATAATGTAAATGTTTCTGCACTATTTCAAGGTCACTAATCAAATGTAAGCAAATCTGTGTCAGTGACCATGCGAAGTCCTCGGTACAGAAGGTCACATTTACTTTGGGACAGTGAAACACACGTGAGGCTCCTCAGAACATTTTCATATCCTGCTGGAGAACATGGACCACTACGTTCCATAGCTTTCCTGTGGCTTAGTGGTTAGAGCATGCCACTAACAATGCCAAGGTCATGGGTTTGATCCCAGTGGATTGCACATAGTCAGAAACAAATGTATAATAGAATGCATAAAAGCGTCTGCCAAATGCATAAAATGTAATGTAAAAAAAGAACGTTCGGTTCATGCAGCTCATGCTTAGAACACAGAAAACCCTGAGGCCAGTTTTGAACGTTCTTGTTGATCATGTCATTTGTATTGCAGAATGGAAGTGTTTTCGTGGATGACTTACCTAAATATGTAGCCTATTCTGTATCTTTAACACCAGATTGTTAGTCACTACGCTCAGTAACGTGTTGTCATATTCATATGTGCTCCTGGTTGGATGTTATGGTCCAGTTCTGTTTTAAGTTCGTGTTTGTGGGCGTGGCAGTCTGTAGCGTCTGCCTGCATGGGCTAAAGTAGAAGGTGTTATTTGCGTAAGTCACTTAGCCATTAGGGATTCATGGGTAAAAGTGTGTGGTAGCTCATAAAGTAGCTGAGACGTGTGCTGCAGTGTAAGTCATGTGTACGCTCTGACATCTGAACTATACATGACGTAAAGTATGTGTCATCACAGGACAGGTGTTGCCTTCTTTCTGACAAAAGAGTTCATTCAGTACCAAAAACATTAATAATAGATTTTAGCTAATAATAATGGCTATTTTTGTGTTTGCTATGTTTTTATGCTTTGTGCCCAACAGTTTGTTTGTGAAAGGGCTCATATGGCGCGAGCACGTGTTCTTCTGTGTGTTTGGTGTGTTATAAGTTGCCCGTGCATGTGTTAGACACGTAAAACTGCACAAATGAACGTGTGGGAACAAAAGAGTCATTCTATCTAAAAGTGAACGCTCACCCAGACCTGCCTGAAACACCTCGTGTAGCCACACCCCCACAAATCTACGTCAGTTGGTGGTCTGGTTGACTGAGACCGCCCAAATGTATACGCAAGTAAGGTGGTGCACCTGTCAGAACAATTGAAGAGGAACCTGATGTTCCAAATACAGTAAGAGGCGTTACATTTCCCTCACACGCATGAAGTATTCCACCAATCACAACGCACTGGTTAACTGGCCAATCACAGCACACCTCGCTCTTCACAGCCATGAGCTTTGAGCGTTTCAGAGAGGCGGAGCAAAGAGGAGATACAACATTTTTCAGAATGCCGCACACGCACCATCATTTTTCCATTTACAAGCAGTTTTAGACGTCAAATGGGAATCGCCCCTTAGAATAATGTCTTAGAATGTAGCTGCTTAAAAAATGTCCTTAAAAACATTGCTCTGAAAACGACCTCTTAGGTTGTTTGTGCAAGCAGCTTATTGCAACCTATAGTTACATTTTAAGTCACGCGTCCTCTAGCTAGTTTCATGTCTAAGTCGTGTCTTGAAATGTCATTTGTCCATCACGATCAAAATGTGTGTTCATTTATACCTTATACATGTATAAACTTTGTAGATGATCCCTTACCCAAAGTTTTTCAGTATTTAATTTGCAAACATTTCTGTGTTTGGCAGAGACCTTGGATAACTGACTTATGATGCATTCAAAGTATAATTATCACTTTGTGACAAGAATCAAACCGATGACACAGATTGCATAGGTTAAATCCAAAAAAGTATTAAGGCAAAGTTTGTAGCATTTTTGCCAACACAGCCAATCACAAAGCAGAGGACAGCTGTGATGGAGGGCGTCTGCTAGTTGGTTGCAGGTGGTGTTGTGTAGGCGGATTTTCTTAAAGAACATTCGTGTGGAAAAAGTCTAGTGCAGGATGATGAATCATCAGTATTTTCGGTACACAAACACCCAGAACATACTTGACAATGCAGCGTTAGACAGTTAAATATCCCAGAGAGTCGAGCAATAAAGCGTTATTATATTTCTGTGAAAGGTTTGAGAACAGTAATGAACGAGGTGTTCATCTGCAGAGAGGCCTGAGGCTGACGTGAGGGGAAGATTCTCCTGATAAATCCTCTGATTCCGTCTCCCGGGATCAGGGAATATTTTTACTGCACTGTCAATAGAGACCGACTGAGGCCGCGGGGCTTTCACAACACTGTGTGTGTGTGATGTTAATGTGAACTCATTCGTAGATCATGGCAGGAGAAAAGTATCCAGACAGCAGAGCCGAGCGCAAACAAAGAGAAAAACCAAATGAGCGAAACTGCGAGAGAGATTTCAGCCGCCGCCGCCGCAGCCCCTATTGCAGCGTTGCTATGGCGACCGAGTGTAGGGAGACTGGGCACCGACCGATCGATGTGCGTGTGAGTCTGTCTGGAGGGATCTTGGATTACTGATCCTTAAAAAAAATTTCCAGAGCCACACAGACAGACTCGCACAGGAGGGAAGCGTTTCTGTAAATCCATTGTGAGCAGACGCTAAATAAAGAGGTTGATTTTGGTTTATAGATGCATCTTGTTTACAAACTTGAGCGATGTTTGGCGGTGTTTGCCTGGAGCAATTAATGTTGTGTTATTGCCGCCCACAGAAAGCGGCTAATTGAGCTTTTTAATGTCAAAGAAATGTTTGCTTGTGGTCGTGCTTGCAGTCAATCATCCAACAATGAAAGAGGGCTTCAATAAAGTTGATCTCGTTTTTCATTTTTAAGAGCTGATCGCCATCTACCCAACATGTCAAATTCCTTGAATTAACTAGAAGCAGATGGAATGACTGTAACTGGCTCTTTGCTCACACACTGCGTGTTCTTGCTGAACATTAATTATTAGTTTGATGGAATTGGAAATGTGACACTGGACGTTTTTTTCTGGTTCCGGCTGCAGAGACTGCTGACGTTACGACAGTCAAGTGAATTTACACACATTTTCCATACCATGTTCACAATATTAAAACGGGTGCTTAGCTTTAATATGTATGTTTATTGAGTTAAATACACATTAGACGTGTAACAGCAAATGTGTCAGAGGAGAACCGGCCCTCCCGGCTGAGACTGCAGAGTTTTTTGTTTCATTTATTCATCATTGGAGTTTTGGTTCCTTGCCACTGTTGCCATGTTGGTTTGCTCACCTGTAGAGAACTTCAAATAACATATTCATTTACAAACATGTTTAGCTAAATAAATAATAAGTGTAATCCAACCTCAATGCAACTTAATAAAAACTCAATTTTAACAAAGGATTTCAGAAAGCTAATAGAAAAATAAAAATCGCCATAGCTCTACGTTGAATATCTTAAATATTTGGTGTTGACATACTTTATAACATTGGACATGATTTGATATGGAGGCTGCAGATTTGCATACAACCCTGTTGGCTGAGATGCTCCTGAATTGAGGGTGATGCAACTAGGAGTGTCACAATTATGAAATTTGGATGACGATTTTATTGTCTAATAAATCATTGTGATTTATTAAACAAATCGAGGTGGGACCTTTACTGTGCCGCATTCCATTTTGCAAGGATCCTCTCTTTTCTTGTGGTATAAAACCACAGCGCACAGCTTTCGTTTATAGTGGTTCAAGTGTGCTGTTTTCTTTACATTTATTTTTCAGTTGAATTCAAAGTTTAAAAGCCTAGTTTTTTCATTTTTCTATGTTGTTTCAAAAGTTATTGAGTAATCGTGTTAAATAATCCGAATCTCAATATTGGCCAAAATAATTTTGTCATATTTGAGCAGCCCTACAATATATACACTAAAATATGCAATATGCAGGCACTACAGCTCCCCCTTGTGTCTTCTATAGAGATGTGCATATTGCGATGACCTTAAACCATCGCTAGAGGTCAAACAGCCCTAGATGCAACCAGAGCAGGATTGAGCAGTGGAGTGGATCTTTTCTTTAATGTTGTGGTTGTTTGTGTTAACATCATTCCTGCTGCTGTTGCTGTGACTGTATTCCACTTTTGTTCCCTGCTGATCAATAAATGAGTCGATAAAAACAGCAATCATATTAGTCTGAGCAGTGACCTTTTCCACTGTAATTAAAGCCGAGCTCATTGACCGTCAGTGTGTGTGTGTGTTCTCATGTCTCTATCTATTGATCAGTGTCGAAATGTGCATGCAAATGATTTGAAAAGCAAAGATTTCGTTGAAGATGTGATCTTGTGTCTTCTTCAACCGACCGTTAGAGCATGTGAATTGATAGACTGGTGTTAAATGTGTTCAATGAGGTCGACCTGAACGCAATTCAATGTCTTAAAATCAATATTATGATCAATCAAATTGTCTCCAAACTATAAAGTGACTCTCCACATTTACTCTAAACTCATACAAAATGTCATGTTTTTTTGTGACAATTTTCATCTGTGTGTGTGCGCGTGTATTTTCTTGAGGGTCCCTCAGTAATGACATCAGACAGAACTGGGTCAGTCCTCATCAAGTCCCAGTCACAAACAGAGTCTCTCTCTCTCTCTCTCCAGGTTAAACTGACTTTAGAGGGAGATTGTTCTGCCCCTTCCACCTTGTCCGTTCCTCTATCGTTACCATGGCGCTGTCACCTTGGTTACTGTGGATGTGTCCTGTGTTGCTTAGCAACATTGCTCCCTCCGAACAAGGTAGGTACTACATCACCTGCCGTTGTCATGACAACATAAGCGGAATCCAGTGTTGCTTTCTGGTTTTGTCTCACTTACTACAAGTACATCAATCCGTCATTAAAAGTAGGTTTTACTTTATAACTACAAAAAGCCAAACAAAACTGGCCTTTGAGCTTTCGTCTACAGCCAGCACACTTTGGGATTAGACTGATATGCTACCCTGATAGCGCACATACATCTGGGAGACGACTATTTGATGTCCGCAGGGCGTATTCTTTCGATTGTTTGCTCGTCTGAGACGTTTCCTGGCAGATGTCTGTAAGATGATCTAGAATGTACATGAAGGCTACATTAATATCACAATACTTGAATTTCTTGTACAGTGAGACCTCACACAACACATGTATGTGAAGGGTTAATGTTATATTGCAGTCGTGTGTGTGAGAGTTTGTGTTGTTGCTCTCAGGTCTGAGCAGGGCAGCGATGCCTTTCGGCCTCATGAGGAGAGAGCTGGCGTGTGAGGGATATCCCATTGAGCTGCGTTGTCCAGGAAGTGATGTCATCATGATCGAAACGGCCAACTACGGGCGCACGGACGACAAGATCTGTGACGCCGACCCCTTTCAGATGGAGAACGTGCAGTGCTACCAGCCGGACGCGTTTAAGATCATGTCACACAGGTGTGTGTGTGTGTCAGTAGCTTCAGCAGAGTCCTTTCATGTCTGAACACGACTAAAACCTCCATAATGAAATAAAGACACACAGAATACACGTGTACTGTTCAATGGCTAGCTAGTAACATTCTAAATGCCCAAGAATAGTACGTGTGCACGTATGTGTGTGTGCACGTGTGATTGTGTAAGTGCGTGTGCGTGCCTGCTTGCGGCTGCTTGTGTGTGTGTGTGTGTGCGTGTGTGCGTGTGTGTGTGTGCTGGCGTCAGTGTGTCTCCCCAGTGAAGAACAAATCAATGTAGCTGCACTCTCCACTTCCACAGAGAGAGAGAGAGAGAGAGAGAGAGAGATCACCAGCGCACTACAAATAATGCATGCAGGGCAGAATTAGACAAATATGATTATGATATAGACTAATGATAAAGAAAGATAAAAATATGAAGACAACTCATCAAAGTCTAGTAATGTCCAGACTTTTTTGTTTTCTCTCCGTTTGGCCTCCAGTTTGATGTGACGATGCACATGGAAGTGTTTTAGCTTTAATTCATGTAAGGTATACAGACACAGACATAGCATAGATAATAATAACTAGATGCCGCATTCAAACGCTCCAGCACGTGGACGTGTCCGCCATCTTGGAACGGTCCACTGATGTCACTTACAGTTGACTAGAATGCCCCAACACTGCGCTGCGCAGCCATGGCTGTGAAACCCCAGAAGAGTGGGATAACCCTTCGTTGTTGTCATGTGTTAGTGTAGCAGATATAATGTTTGAGCTTACACAACAATAAATATGTTTTCATAATCGTACAGTCAGCTTGATTTTGAATGCTAACGGACCGGCTTGCATCGTTCCAATATGGCGGAGGACAAACCAAGGTGTTTGCAATGGAAACGCTGGTTTTGGTGTTTTGTTCCGTGCTCAGCGCTGGTGCTATGCGTTTTTCCCACGATTAGCGCCGGCGTTCGACCAGGCGCCCAGGGTTGAAAAATGCTCATCTTTGTGCCTGCGGCGGGCGTTTCAGCCGGTGGATACAGCCCCTTAGTGTGCATGAGCAACCTTTGACAAATGCTGGCGTGGAGGAAGAGCGTTTTAAACAAATTGTGTGTTTCAGGTGCAACCCTTCTGGAAACATCAGATTTTTTTCGAGTGATGCTGTTTATTCAACATTACTTGATTTATTCATTGACAAGTGACTAGGTTGTGCCTGTATAGACGGTTTCAGAGTGACACATAAACAGACGTTACTGCGCATGCACACGTTCGTGGAATTCGCTGAACTTTCGCTACACTTTCACAAACAAAAGAGCGCCTGTAGATTATTTCTGACAACAATCAAAAGAAACCGAGAAGCGTTACTTGGCCAAACTTGGCTCTCCAATATCTTGAGTTAGACTGCGATACCGAGCTCAACCGCTAGATGTCAGTGTACCATACGGTCTCTTTAAATGCGTCACCACTACAGGAACCATTTAACAAATAGTTTACTTAATACAATTATTACACAATCAAATAATACTCAAAATAAATATGAACATAAATATAAACAGTTATATTATCAGACACTAGCCAAACACAAAGCGGAAGTCAGCTGCACGATGAGACGTCTACACCAGAGGAGGCTGAGGATGAGTGTTTGTGTGTTTCAGGTGTAATAACAGGACTCAGTGTGTGGTGGTCGCTGGGGCAGATGTGTTTCCTGACCCCTGTCCAGGCACATACAAATATTTGGAGATCCAGTATGAATGTGTTCCTTACAGTGAGTATTCACACACATTACAAACATCTGTATATATGCTTCTCTTCTATTTGTCTCTTCTGTCCTTTCTCTTCTCATTTCATCCTTATTCGTCTCTTCTTGTCTCCTCTCAGTTCTTGTCTTTTCATTTCATCTGTTTTGTTCTCCTCTCTTTTTTGTTTGTTTCTTCTCTTCTGTTGATTAGTCTCTTCTCATCCCTTCGTTTTGTCTTTTCTCTTGTTTCGTCTTGTCTTCACGTCTTAGTTCTTCTCTCCTTGTCTCATGTCTCCTCATCATTGTTCTTGCGTTCATCTCCCTCTCTTGTATTTTTCCTCCCTCCCTCGCTCACTCGCTCGCTCCCTCTCTCCACTCCTCCAGTGGGTGTAGTGTGGTTGGGGTGAAGGTGTTTTGTGTTTTTCTTCCTGTAGGGCGGCGCTGAAATGACCCTTGCTGTTTCTTCTTACAGTTTGGTGTGATGCGCAGCTAACAGACTCATTCATTCATTCGCTCGCTCACTCATTTTTCTTTGCAGTATTCTCACGCGACTCTTTTTCTAATTACAGATCCAGAAGCGCTTGGAAACTCGTGTTGGAGGATCTGAAGTTCACTGATGTTTTCTTTCTTTCTGCTTTTATACAGGATCAACACCCAAGTGTGTGTGTGTGTGTGTGTGTGTGTGTGTTTCCTGAACTTAAAGGGACCAGAGTGTTTGTGGCACACGGCTTCACCTCTTGGGGAGTGTGTGTGTATCTCTCACATGTAAAGGCCTGTTCTCACCATGAGTTAAACAATAACAGTTATCAATGAAACTCATACAGCTTCGCACGCTGAGGGCGACACAAATATACATTTGCCCTTCAAAAAGTCATCGTGTCTGAACTCAGATGAAACACATTCGCTTGCTTTTGGTTTTGAGACTCCGAACACAAGCACAAATAAATATTT